>VNJR01005689.1:0-68747 GCA_008042585.1 Drosophila punjabiensis | reverse complement strand
GCAATGAACACAACCCGTTCGACTTTCTTATACAATATACTTCGCACAAAGATACATATATTGTAAATGTGTATAAATATAATTTTCGATGTTATTTCTCAATTTTCAACGTCAGCGGCTGACTCTACAAACTGGCTCGAATTTCTGCTACTTTTCGCGCATCAAGAGGAGTTTATTTAAGAAATGTTGGGTATGCGATACGGAACGCTTCATTCCTTTTATGTTGGTTCTACTTCTGTAAGAAAATAAGAGTTAGTTGTGTTAAAATAAAGAAAAATGCTACAATTTAGGATGAACTATTTTTAATGTGAACTATGACCGGAAAACCTTCAAACATCATCTTCTATAAATTTGTTTCATTAGCAACTGCTATCATAAATTTATATATGTTTTTTTAAAGAAAAAATCACAATACTTCATAAGCCGAGCTTAACGAAACTAAACCACAGATCCGTCCAAACATTGAGATCGAGCAGTGTGCTGCCACGGAGAGCCACACACTTTATTATGCACGATAAATTAATGATAATTTAAAGATAACTTTTATATAAACAATAAATATCGGTCTCTCGACATTTTTCGCGGTCTATAAATAGAATGCATACAGTTACAAAGAACAGCGATTAGTAATATGAAACGAAGCGACGCCGACTGGTCGGAGCTCCGTTGATATAGCTATATATATAAAATGGAAGTATATATCGAATCGAAACATTGTTATGAAAACAGGAAAAAATGAGCATTCGTTGTTTATTCATGAGGCATAGCGGCGTGTGTGGTGGATAAAGCTTGAAATACAAATTTTAAGCTGATTAAGCCGAAGGTGTCAGCAGACCTCCAACTCTGGGATTACTCTATGCATACAGAAAAATCTGTGCGAGCTATAAATAGCAGCAAACTTTGTAAAATGTTTAATTAATTTAAATCAGTTGTGTTTGCTCATATAAAATGGTTTTATTGGGTAATTCATATTTATTTAAAGGGCTAAATTATCCGCCTTTTACATCTGATCTAAACATTCCCCGCACACACATGCTCAGGAGATTCCCATTACGACTTATTTACTAAAAATATCGGCAACTGAAAATATCGGTTACCATACAAACTTATACTTCTACGATATTTTCAGTCATTCAGCAACTCCTAGGTTGCTGAAAATATCGACTGATTTATTGAAAAGCCTGTGTGACACACAAAAACCCACTCGCAGGCCATGGACACACTTTTGGTATCTTTGATCATAATCTTCAACTCCTGTTCAAACTGTTAAATCTCTCCCTAAGCAATACAAAGCATTTTTCTTGGTTTTATTCAGCAATTTTATTGAATTTTTAAAATTTAACATTTAAAACTTTATAACCATTTCAGTCGCCGACTTGTTTGGGTCGTTTCCTATCCGTCTACAAAATATCTGCTAATTTTCGCGATATAACTATCGGCTGGCTATTGAAAATTCAAATAGTTCTTTAATATTGCAATATAATTAGTTTTCACTTTTACTTATTATTATCCAACAACTCTCCCTTAATTCGAACGCAGTATTAGCAGAATGTGAATAGGAAGTTGAACAGTTTGATTCCTCTTCTCTGGTTTATCCATTCACTTTCGACGTAATGCGGAACTCAGCTGAGCCACCCCATTACCATACAATCCGCTGCCGTTCAAAACAAACCAAAAAGGTACAACAAGAAAAAACAAAACGGAAAGCAAAAAAAAAAAAAAAAAGAAGAATAGAATCAAAAATCGTTCTCTATATGGTCTACTGTTTCCATTCGGCTACTTCTTCCACCAGCTTGACGAATAAAAACCAAATCTCTTGAAATGTATACAAACTTCAGCTGTCATTATTAGCGGAGCCAAAGGCAAAAGCAAAACAAAAGAACACAAAGGCATTAGGAGAATAAATTTGTTAAGCAGCAATTAAACGTCAATGGCAACACTTGAAAAGCGATCCAAAGACGATGGATCGGTTATTTTGGCTGTGTGGAGCGGCGCGGCCCGAGTGGTCTTATAACTGACATTTTCAAGTGATTATATTGTTCAACTCGATTTTGTTTTCTCTCACCCTCCGCCCCAAAACAGCCTATACCTTGGGTAATTATTTGCTTTTGTTTGTCGACATCCAATCATTTGGTTATCTTGAGGTCTTATCAAGTGCTTCGACTGTACTTATGTATGTATATAACATACATGTACATATATCAAGTAATTCTTTTTGCCTTTTCAATACTTTGCGTGAGTGTTTGCGGGGATGATGACTGTGATACGAGTAGTACTTTGATTGAAAGCCGAAGGCGCCGGGTAATTAGCTTAAAATTATGTATAAGCCCACATGAATGAAGAACGTCGAAGAGCCGCTGAGTCCATCAATCAATCGAAGGGAGACGACGAGCTCGCTCGGTGGGGAATTCGGTGGCTATAGGTTCAATGGGGCCTATCAATCAATGAGTAACTTGAGTCGAGCCACAATTCAATTAGCCAAAGAGAGGTCAACTGAGTGAGTAGGCTGGGAAAACGATCGTTCTTGTTGCTCCGCCTTAAATTACATTGGTCTGAATTGAGAAATTGAAATTTCTGCTTTGGAAAATAATACAATTTTAATCTAGACTTGAAATCTCTACAGTATAATCACAATAAAGAACTTAACCATCATTATTCAAACAATTTAACAAAAGCCGACTTCAATTATCCCTGAAGAGTATTTGATTGGATATCATCGTCGGATAGTTTAGCTAAGTACCAGTTAATTGAATCGGAAAAGAAATCAAGACAAAGCATTCGAACATCAAATACCTCGAGGCATCAACGAATGCCAGATGTTCGAACAATCGAAAAACCACATATCATAAAGTGTCAGATTTAAGTTTTTTTTTATTAATTTTTTTTTATTTAGATTTGATGTTTTTGAATGTTTTTTCTTGTGACCTGGAAGTCAATGGCAATTGGTAGATTGAGTGGTTTCCGACGACCTGCGGCAGAAGAGGTGACGCCAGTTGGGCTGGGCACGTTTCAGACAGATCTCTTCTTTTTTGGGTATTTGTTGTGTTTTTTATATGCCGATTGTAATCTTGAAAAGACCTCAACTGCTTAATTAATGCGTTTTCGCTTTCTACTTTTTTGGTTGTCGCGTGGCCAGACAGTGACTAATCAGAAAATAGAAATGTTTTTTTTTTTTTTTTTGGCTTCTCAGCTTGTTGCCTTCTTTTATCTCTTTTTTTTACCCAGTAATTCTTCCTGGGGGGTTAATTGAGAGAGAACAGACCGCCTGCTTTTAGCTCGGCCGAGTTAAGTTGAGTAAACAAATTGCATTAATTTGTGTCTTATTATTTAATAACAAAATAAATAGACAACGGCCGACATCGAATTGATGGAGTGCTCGAACGAGAAGTGGGTGTTGTGTATTTAGCACTGCCGGCGCTGGTTACTGAGCAATTATTTTAATCCTATTCAATTAGGAATCAGCCGAACCGAATGGCGCCAAACCATGACACGTATTATATGGAATCCCCATTTTTGGTCATTAAACTGCTCTTAATGCCAGGTTTGTGTGATGCTGAAAATAATTAAACGAAAAGCCATTTTCTTCGATTTGCTGTACTTGAAAGTTTTCCGCAGTTTGCATAATAGGATTTTCTCTCTTTAGAATTTTAAAAGGAAATCTTCACTTGTTTTCCGCTCTTTAAAGCAAAATTTTCATATCATTTTTTCAGAAATTACATATCCTGTTTTTGCATTTTGCATGTAGGTAGCATTTTCCAAGTAAATGTAATTTACATAACTTCCAGAGTTATAAGAACCCGAATATCATGATGACTACTTTTTTCATCTGCAGTATATTCTGGTTGTTTTTGCACCAAAAACTCGCTGTTCGTTTATCGAACAATTTTCATTTCAAGTTCGAACGGGATTTTCATACTCAACTGTTCCTCGAATATAAGGCAACCCATAAAACCATAAATTTCGAATTTATTATTGGACACACGTGTAAGTTAACATAAACTGGCGGATTGCGACTAAAGGTGCTAGTAACAAATCGATTTCGGTATTGCCAAATTGTGTACTAGGGGAAATGGCAAGAAACTCCGCTTGCCGGGCATTATAATGAGCGAGCATTATTTGAGAGACGATTTTTATCGCACATCTATGTACGCTCCCATACGTATTGTATGTGTTGTGTATACTATAAATATGATTTTATGTGCGAAAATATTCCAATCAATTGAGGAGCAGGAGAAGGCACTGGCGTTCGCCTTATCAGCCAACCCTCAAAATAAAATCGAATAAAAACTGAGCCGCGATAATGCCTGGGCGGGCACTGGAGTGCCTGCCTGGTATATGTATATTAGTATCGTCCATCAATTGTCGGCCCCACATCTTTTTTTAGTCGCTCTACCAGCCAAAGTTTCGGCATGTGTTGATGACACGAAACTTATTAATAAAGCATCGGCCCTATCAGTGGTGAATTTAAAGCTTCCAATCTTGGGTTTTATTCACGCTATATATATCGGTATAGCTTTAGGATTTGATTAACAAGATTTGAGGAACAAGTCCGACGTTGCATTTGCTGTTTGCATATCGCTTTGCCATTAATCGCACTTTTTTTTTTTTAGTTTAAGCAAATAACAACAACCAGGCGACAAATATGAAGCAAGGCATACAACAACAAATGTTATTTTTAGCTTGGAGTATTTATAAATGGCCTTGGCGATCGACTCAGGGTTCCCAGAAGCAGGAGGGGGGAATATTAAAATGAAGAGGGAGAATAATTTAGTCTGAGATGTGAGACAAGCGCGTGCTAAAAATAAAACAAATTATATTAGGGGATTTCATAGATTACATTTCTTAAGAAACCAAATAATCAACACCCGGTTCGATCTAGCCACTACCTAGAATAAGAATAATTAATATAATAATAATTAATAATAATTAATATACGTCAATAGAGGTTTGTACTTCCGGTAATGCTTTTGTCATTAGAAAGGATCGGTCAATTTGCTATTTGCAACGGTATAAAAAGATTACTTGTATGTACATTATATAGCATACTTCTGGTGCTACGGCGGGACTAACATTTAAACATATTTATTTTATAAACACAATACAAAAGGAATATTTTGATTAGTCGTTACCAAAATATAATTTGTTCACAGTTCTTTTGACTTTAAAACCATTAAAGTCACAAAATTTTGAAATCGATCATCAAATCGCATGAATCGACCTATAACAAATCGCCTCATGTTTAATTTAACGCCTTTTCAGTTAATGATGCTGTCAATTCCTTTCAATTTAAACCCAATTCCTTTCCACCATCTGCGAATTTCACTCGCAGACGTCATAAAAGTTTTTTCTTGGCTAGACTTCATTAAACTTTCTAGACAGCTGAAACATAAGGAATTCACTCCCAGAAAAAAAAGTGTTGCTTTATATTATTTGTTAAGGGTTAAGAATTAAGTTAACAACAGAGAACAAAGAAACAAAGCATGGCATTCTACGGATTAAACAGACAAACATTTAAAATTAGTTTTGGTGAGTTTCGCGGACTTGGAGTGTCAACTCTTGGGCAGAGAGCAGAGAATAAACTGGGCTGGAATGAGCCATTTAACTGGGCAGTGTCTAGTTGGCGTTACTAATAATAAAAATAATAATAATAATACCAGTTAAACCACTTTGCGTGCAGTGGCAGACTCCGAGGCAGCAGCATCAACTTGCATGGAACTTGTTAAATTGTTAAACCCATCTAGCCAGCCCAGCCCCAAGTAGTCGAGGCAAGCATTGAGCCAGCTTGATACCCAGGCAGCCACCCTGTCACCCAAACAAACGCAAACTGGCCAAGAAGGCAAGGACAGCTGAGGAGCAAGTGGCAAACACACTTCCAGAAATGCATTAATATTATTTAAAAAAAAAAAAAAATTAAGAAATTGTAATTCTTTAAATCTTTAAATTCTTTAAATCATTTCTAATAACATTCCTGAAAATGTATAAAACAACATTACCTAATACCTCAAAGAAACACTTTATTCTGTCCGGAATTTGAAAATGTTTTGTGGAGTGTATCAATCCAGATGTGAGGCTGCAGCCACGAGGCCTCGTCGCGACGCATTGGCTGGCAAATACACTTGAGAGCCTGCGAAGGATCTCCATCGATGAAATAGAAAACATTTCTAATGGCGAGGGATGTAAGGAGGAGAAGTGTTGAAACTGGATAATCTTGATAGTAGAACTCTCTGGTCGCATTGATTAGCTCGGAAGGAGATCCAATTGAGCCAGAATATTAGTTGGGGGACTCTAACCAGTTTAAGACAGGCCAGGGTGAGTTAGTAAATGCACTGAAAAAAAATCACTTACTATAAAATTCGTTTTAAAAGGGACTTCCGAGGAAACAATTAAAATAAAATATGAAAATAAATAGTTATTTATTTATTTATTTTATTTTCTCCTTTTTGGTTATTCAATTGCTTGGAATCCGGAATATTTTCAAGTACATTGATGACCCCTTAAAGTAGGCAAAGAGTATTTTTTTTTATTTGAAATTTCATTCACAATCAGCACCGCTTTTGAGGCTTGTCATGTTAATTTAGAGCATTTGAATGCTCTGCTCTTTGACTTGAAGTTGATGTGGAATTTATAGCATTCACTGCAAGTGCATCGTGGCATTCTATTTGCCAAGCAAATGGATTCCGCCTTTGACGCTATTTTCGGGCGCAACGGAAATTGTGCTTCCTGTTTGCCATTGAACCCTTTTTTCTGTGGGCGGGCGCTGTGGATTGAAGGACGAGGACGAAGACATGGACAAAGTTTTGAGTCCTAACAAGAGATGAACAGGGCTTTGGCTCTCGTTTCTACTATTCGCTTGATTTGCCTTTTTAGTTTTTTTTCTTTTTTTTTTTGCACATTGCTGGAGCGGTTGTTGCTGTTGTATCTCGAGCCTTTTGGCGGCCGTTGCACATGTGGCGCGTATTCAGGTATTTCCCCACGGTCTATTTTTAGAAAATCCAGTTTTTTGGCAGCACCAACACAGCAGCGGCAGCTCCCAAGTCTGCTTTGCATGGATGCGAGACGGCGACACCGAGCTGCACCAGAGATTGCTGGCTACTCCACTCATAACTCCGTCGCTCATAAATGTTTCGCGGCCGTTTTCTTCTCCGCAGAGTTCAAGCCGAATATTTTGGCAACGACCTAAAAAGTCACTGCTGCTAGCCCTTCACTTTCACACGACCTAAAATTGTAGCCGAGGCAGCGGGACTCGCTCCCCAGAAATGGACAGGCCCAGTCACTGCCCTGGTGGGTCCTGCCTTCCCTCTCTCCCTCTACACTTGGAAAATTGAAATTCCTGATACCACAGTTATTTGAGCTACTAGAGCTTGCTCGAGCTAACAGTGAGGCACGAATACCAATTTTATTGATTGCCAAACGCCAAAAGAAAACCACTTTAAATGAATGGACAGCTTACTTACTTTAGAAAGTACATTTCTTTGAGTGTACATGCTTTAGTCTCTTACTCTATGGTGCTTTGGGCTGTGCCTCGCTTGTTAAATGCCAAAGCTGCCGTCATGCGTTGTCTCCTTTTACGGCCAGAAAAACGGCGCCTCATAATGGAAGGAGTTAAGGAAAGGGGAACTGGAGCTGGTGCTGGAGTTAAAGCTGCAACTGAAGCTGAAGTGGAAGCTGCTGTTACGGCCAAGCCATGCAAGAAGGAGGACCCACACAGCCTCATCGCCCATCGTCATCATCATTAGCATCAGCAACGCTTTTGGCCGCTTTGAAAGTGAATTTTGTATCTGTAACACATGTGATAACAATGTGCCACCATATGCACCTCATTCCGTTTATCCATGCGTTCACCATTTCTCAGTATGGTTTTAAACACTACTTCCGGAAATTGAGGCTTGAAAATACACATTGTTGTGTGAACGAAGGAAAAAACGTTGACCAATTAAAGTAGTACTTGGCTGAAACTAATTCGAATTAAAGCAAAGACATTTGCTGAACAAATTCAAATGAAATTATATATAAAGCACCTTCCTTTACATTCAGACGCAGGCATGTAACTAATTTGATTACACTTCAAGGAACTGCCTCTCTTGTTTTCAATTTGATATTAAAGTTACATTTCCTTATAGTTGGTTCTCATTTGTACTTCTGGGAATGATACCGTTTCGGACTGCCCGAAACGAGCAATCAAATGCAGGGCTTCTTAATAAATCCATCCTTGAGCAGACGACATTTTGAATAATGTTTTTACCTTAATCATTACATTGTATTGCTAGTAGGGTAAATTTTTATTATCAATAGAGCTTTTCCATCGGATCCTTTTTTTGTTTTGTCCTTATGGACAAGTAGACCCTTTTGCCTCATTAAGTTTTCGTTCTTTTGGTGGGCATGAAATTGTTATTGTTATGGAGTTCCGTTTCAATTTCACTCAACAGTTGCACCTTGATTGTATTTGGCTATAGATGCCTCATTTCGATTCGAGGCACGGACCTCTCCATTAACATAGTTGTAGGGAAGATATTTGCAACAGTTGAACTGTTCGCAATGTGTTGTAATTTGATTGCACGGACGAGAGAGAGGGGCTCTGACGATCTGGTAAATGTATTAACCCTCTTTCCAGGACTATAATTCATGCACTCAGAGAAATGGGGTATTATGCTTTTGTCATATATTTAGGTCGAAAATTAGGTCCTTTTATAGGAACAGTAAATTAAAAATCTTAACATCAAAATGGATTTAGTATTTAATATTCTACAGATCTCAATTTTTTCATGAATGTATACCCACTTGTTAGTGATATATTTTCCGCTGACTGGCGTCTCCCTATACATGTGTATATTACTCTACTCTTGACTACCTCTCTGTGCCATAGGCAATGCAATCATGTCGCCTGACATGAGCTGTGCGCTTTTCCAACCCCCATCGCTCCAACTGCCAAATCTCCATCAGGCTAGGTTTCCATGGCATGTCCTTGTGGCTACGGTGCCATGTATCGCCAATGGCCAGACCAAGACGACCATTCATTTTTCATATCCGTTTGACAGGACACTCCCATCCACTGTCAGTATGGATCCATCGATGAAGTGAATGCTTTAAAGACGCCTGCTTCCGTAATTTTCCTTATTTCTAATTAGAAAGTATACTCACACTAACAGACTTTCTCGCCGATAGAGGCTCAAAGGGCGATGAAGCCAAATTACTCATTTGGGCCCAATAAGCAACTAATGGTAGCCACACATCATCCAAACTAAGGCCCATTTATTGCGTTCTTTGAACCCTGTGCCGATGCTCTCCATGTGCGGGCTCTGTGTGTGTGGTGAGATAATGTTTCATTGTGTGACATTTTCTGTGCGATGGGATGGGATGCGATGGTTTGCCCTTTTGTGGGGTTAACTTGTTGATGATTGATAGCAGAAAAAGGATTTAAAGCGGGTGCCTCTGTGTGCGATGGAAAGTCCTTGAACTGATTGCTGCCGAAATAAATAACAAATTCTCGTAAATCGAAAATAAATAGAATCACGGAAAGGAATTGGAAATTGCCGAGTGGCTAGCCTTTAAATATTGAGCACCAGCTGCTATGTATTTATATTCCAAGATTCCTTTTGCATATCAATTTATTTGTGATTAAAAGTAATTTCCTCAGCTGATGAAGTTCATTTAGAATATTATTCATTTATTCCAAAGTCTTACTTGTACAACTTTAAGGAATTTAACTTGTTTAATATATATTCCTAATAAGATTTAGAAAATATATATTTTTTCTTATTATCTTAAGGCATAACACTTAGGATAAATCGAAAAATAACTAAAATCGGATGACTATGTCATAAATCTGTCTGTAAAAAACATGGAAATATTGTGAATAACTTGTTGTTTTTATACGTATACGTTAGTGTAGTATATATAGATAAAATGGTATTGAAAATCGCATATAGTTTATAATTCATGCAATGTTAAAATCGCATTTTTTGATTAATCGCAATTACAATTTACATTATTTTTAGCTTTAATTACCACCTTCATTAACACCTTCTTTTTGCATTTATTTAGCTTCCTTTGTTGTAGGTAAGCTCAAGCTTTAAAAAACATTTGCTTTCTTGTTTTTTGAATTCTTTTCACTGTAAGGTATCCACTCCTGCCTCTCGCATACTCATTGGATTTCTCATGGTTTGAAAAGCGCAGCTCGCTCCAGGAAAACCCCCGGCGGTGATGTCTGTTTGTTAAAATATGTAATGTCGCGTTGGTTTATCCACTTGCCAATGGATTGTCGTGTTTGCGTCTGGTTTCTATTTTTAGTTTGCGGGTTTTATTTTTAGACAACCAGACATTATTTAGTTGTGCACATACATACATATGTACACATGTATACACACGTGGAGCGACAAACAACTTCGACTGAAAAGTGCAACACAGGCGGTTTCCACGCCCAAAATAAATGCAACTGCAACTTGTTGCGTTGCGGGAAGAAGGAAGAGAATTACTTTGAAGAAGTGGGGGGCGCAGGCCAAAGAGAGGCACTGGGAGAGAGAGAGAGAGATAAAAAGAGGCAGAGAGACAAAGAGAGGCAAAGAGAGCGGCTAAAAGGCGACCCACGTTGCGGCTACGCGATATTTTCTGTTACACAACTTGAAGCTGTTTGTTTATTTGTTGATTATAGCTGAGGTTTCTGTCTGTTCGCGTTGACCATTTTCTCTCTTCAGCTTGCTCTCCGCTCTCCGGCTTCTCTTCACATACACACTTACGTATAACGTTAAACGTTTTATCACGTCTTTTCGATTCGTTTTCTTATATTTTCTTTGATATGTGATTCTATTTTTAGCCCCGCTCTTTGGCTCTCTGTTTACTTTATAAATATTTAAATTGTTGTCACGTACGAAGTTCTTAATAGGTTACGTTATGTGTTTATTTAACTCATTTTGATTAGAAGTCGAGAAAAGGTACAGCGGAAGCACGCGCGCCATGAACTCGTCCTATATTTTTAGTTCCCGTTACAAAGTTCAACTTTTACTCTTTAAATTTGAAAAACTCAGTCCCAGCCCGGCCGAGAGGCAAATAAAAAAAGCAACCACAACAAAGCCAAAATCCCCCACGCAGATGTTCTATTCTTTCAAATTAATTGTTTACTCAAGTGTAATTAGGTAACCGAAATAATAAATAAACAAATGTGGACACATCAGCACACACACTCACGCCCTCGGGGTAAATACGTTTTCATAATTAAATAATTTTTTGTGTCATTATTTAACACTGCATAAACTAGGAAACTAATTTGGTTCGACTTCACCAGCTGTGCAAAAGTGTCGCATTAAGACGTATAAACTGCGTATTGGAATTTCAGAAAATAAGTTCAGAATGAAAACCTGGCTTGTATTCACTTTTAAGTTGATAAAGTGACTTGCAGAAATCTGATGCTAATTATTATATTAGAAAATAGTATTTAATAAATAGCATAAACTTTTTAGCGAATAAGTTTATTTTTGATAGGATCTGAAGGACATCGCAATTGGTATAAAGCTTAGAAAAACCAATATGATCTGTCTGTGGTCACAAAACATGGTAGGGCTCCAGCGCTTAAAGTCTCCCAAATCTGTTGTTGGATATGGCTTGATGCCAAATAGGAATGCATTTACTTAATCGGAAATGCCTCCTTCTGCCTGTTTATAAAAAGAGTATATTGAGTTCGTTATTTATTGGTTGATGGTCTATTTAAAATTTTGAATTTCATCGTCTAAAAGCCCAAAGACACTAATAAGTATATTGCAAACTTGGAATTTTGGGGGTTGAAATTTGTCTCCCGTCTCCTCGAACGTTGGGAATGTGTACTGGACGGAGGATACAGTTGCCCAATGGTTAGTCTCAAGGCCTTGGAGTTTTCATCTTGACTGATTTCTTCATCTCCCCAGCGATCTTCCTAATGGCTGGCGGATAGCGCTTGGACATCCCGGGCTGCGAGCTGAGGAAGGAAATCTCGAAGAGCGAGGGCCGGCTGGAGTAGACGTTGTGCAGCATGCTGACGAACCAGAAGAGCAGGTCGTCCATATTTTGAAGTGTGCACTGGGCAAATACGGCGCCAGCATCCCGTCCGTGTTGGTGCGAGTCGAAGAGGGCGACGATTGAGGCCCGGAAATCGAAGGTGACCATCACCGTTCGACTGTCCGCGATAATGGCGGCGAACAAGTGCGAGGGCGAGCCTGCCTTCTGAAATACTGGCAGCGTGGCCTGGAACAGCCGCGACAGCTGGACCGCCACATTCCTGTTGTACATCGGATTGGTGGGATCGGCCTCCATGTGCGTGTAAAACCACTCCTCCAGTCGGAAGTTGATCTTGTGCTGTGACCGAATGGCCGCTATTGCATCGGGAATGTTCAGATTGATGTTCCGGGCCTGTGGCGTGTTGACGGTAATCACATTGTGGTACACGTTATTCCCATCGTTCATCGCATTGCCAAAGAGCTCCCATCCTCGCATTGGCAGATCAGAGACTCTGTGGTAGAAGCGCTCCGCCTTGTCCACCTTGTCTGCCAGGATCAGGGATACCAGCGTACAGGAGTTGGTTCCACTCTGCTGGAACTCGCCAAAGCGCGACTGACAGAAATCGCGCGGAAACCACCAGATGTTAAGGTTGTCGATCTGCTCGTGAATGGCCATGGCCTCGGAAGATTGACCGGTGGTGCTCGCAACTTGTGTCCCTCGGTGTCGTAATCTCAGATTACGGCTCCGGCTCCCGATCTTGCTCTTGACGATCCTGCTGCTCTTGCGGCCCAGTGGTAAACCCGGCCCTGTCCCCGAATTGCCGCTATCACATAATTCACGTCTCTGATGGCTCTTCAGCCTCGCAGCGAAGGAGTTGATACAGATCGGGGTCCGGGGACTGCCCCCTGTGGCAGCAGCTGGCTCACTAACTTGGAATCGGGCCAGGGTTCTATGTTAAACTCCTCTCCAGTACACTCTCGCGGGACGAACGGCCGCTCGATTTCAAGCAAACATTGAATTTTTAGTGTCTTTCGCCGGAGGAGTGTTAGACGGGTAAAGAAGAAATTTTCAAGTCGGAGAAACAAAAAATTTTTAGACCAACAACTGACAAAAAACGGACATGATGTTAGATTTGAGACCGAAAGGAATCTGATCATTTATCAGAGTTAGTATGGGACACAAATTGAAAAGCGAATGTTTGATTCATTTTCTCTATCTCATTTTACAATGAATTTGACTTCTATACCCTTGCAGGTTATTCCAATTACATATATTATGAAGTTTTTAAAACACCAAATTAAGTATCCCCAGGAGAGCCGAATCGGGCGTTCGGTAAACTATATCTTGAAAGAACGAAGAGAGATCTTAGAAACGAATAAGGATACGAGGCTCTGTAGATTTTGAGTGAAATTTGATGATAAACATGTCAGTTATTAATATTTAACATTTGTCTATGTCCATCCCGCTTGGACACTAAGTAGCAGGTTAGGCGAGCCTCGAACCGGGGTTTATAAGGTATTTGGGAGATTTGTCGAGCACACTCAACTATAGATTTTTTATTTGTTTAGAAAAGGTCCTATTAAAATCATATTTTTTTTCTTATATTTATTATTTACATTTATATATATATATTGTATATTATATAAATATATGTAAATATAAAATATTTATTCTCTTAAACCATTGCGTTTGGATAATCTAAATTGTAGATTATATATTTTTTACTTTAATATGCATTTAGAACCTTATATTTGATGAATGTAAGCTTCACTTATACAATTCTTATAGATAGATGCGCTTTTTGAATGTAATTAAGCAGTGTAATTCAATGATTTAATCAATAATGACTAATTTTGTTCATTAGCCCCTAATCAGAATTCTGGGAAGCGCAGATTTTTATTTCAATCGCTCTCCAACTACATTGAATCTAGTTTAGTCTTGCGTTCTTGGAAACGCGATTCGCATTGTGTCAAAATGCTGCGTAAATATTTAACAGTGGCGCCCAAAATAAGCTAGCCCGGTCAAGAAGTTCTAATTTTAAAGTGCAACATTGGAAAACTAAAAGACGCTACTTGCCTAAGGTATCAAAAATAAGTCAAAGAAAAAAATATGTGAAGTGTGTCGGATATGCTAATTTATGATGGGATAAGCATTTTGTCGATTTTGTTGATTACGATTGGAGTGCGCGAAAGATTATTGTCCCGTGTTATCAATTTCTTAAAATTCCTGCGATAACACGGCTAAACCAAGGATCACAAACAAACATTTTGGCATAAATAAATCTATTAATTTATCGAGTTCACTAGTTTTTCTCAATACTGAACAGCAACAAGAACTGAGCAGAATCCGTCTAGAAAATACTTCTGAATTATCGAAGATATATACATATACTATCACTTTAACAGTCTTCCAATTAAATCAGATTTTTCCCTTTATTTTTTTTTATGACGTTTGCATTTCTTTTATAATTTTAATTAAATTTAAACGTGAGGCAGAAAAAAGCGATGTCAAAGAAGGATGGACAAAGTCATCATCCGTCCAACCACCCAGTTCTGTAATTCAATCCCCAGGAATAAGCTTCTCCTTCAACGCAAACAATCAGGACAATGGGTAAAATATGTGGATGGAGGAGAATGTTGACGTGGGCAGGATAATGGCTAACAAATGCCAGGACAAAATAGCCAGCGATATATATTTAATACCTCAAACAAAATTGCATAATGACAAAATCAACGCATGCATAATTAATAATAACAAGCAGTGCACACAACACAACGGGGGCAACGTGGGAGGATAAAAAGGGCTGGTGGTGGGAGGATAAAAGGGGCTGGTGGGTGGAGAAAGCTTTCCCAGTAAGCCACTTATAAAAGATTGGCCACTTGCACATGGCAAAGAACTGAAGAAAGAACTTTAAGAAGAGAGATACATATGGAACACTAACTTTTTTTATAATTAAAATGAAACTTAAATGTATTAAAGATTTTGAAAATTGCGATTGTAGAATAATATCAGAGGATAATATTTTAATTAATAATTTTTCTAGCTGGGGTCCCCTCAAATAACGAACGCCCTTCCGCTCAATATATATATAATTTCTATTTGTATTTTCCTACTTAATTCAATATCCCGAAGCTATGTTCGAGTTGACCATCGCAACATTTGACATTTGCTTCCGTGGGAACTTGCATGGCATCCTGTTTCTGGAGCACTTCAACGACATTTTTCCTTCAACATCCTTGCCATTTTCCAGCAGCTCCAGCATATTGCTAAACACAGAAGAAAAAATACGGCATCCCTTTGGCAATTTAAATTTTGAATATTTTAGATATATTATACTTAATTTTCTATAATTATATATTATCTTCTTCTTCAGGCAGCCGAAGTATGACTTCGAGTTAACGAAAGCACAAGATACCCTTTATTAATAAAAAAAAATATATTTCTCTGTGTTGTCGTATGTTCCGACTTATTCCGACTCTTAAACATAAAACCTGCAATAGCAGAATTTTAATCGAAACACATGGCTGTTAATGCAGGTCAAATTATATTGAGACAATATTTTTTTCTCTGTTCCGGTCAGTAGTCTGCTCCTTCGTCAGTTCGTTCATCTGAATCAAGCCAAGTGTCTGAAATGCGTTTGGGATGCTGTTTCCTATTTGTGTTTGCCTTTGTCAAACATGCATTTTTATTATGCAGAGGACGTCCTCGTCATTTTCAATTGCATCCCCACTTAGCCCCGGTCCTGGTCTTTGTCTAATCCCTCTGCTTTCTCTCCTCTTTGCAGTGTGAGACTCGGTTGGAACCCATAGGCGTCGCGCTGAACGGCCCCGGCCTAAGGGGCCATGACGCGTTGGCCCTTTAATCTACTTCTCTTGCTGTCGGTGGCGGTACGCGACTGTAGCAATCATCGCACGGTTCTCACAGTCGGCTACCTAACGGCTCTCACTGGCGACCTCAAAACGCGCCAGGGGCTGGCCATATCCGGCGCCCTGACAATGGCCCTGGATGAGGTAAGAAATGGAGGTAATTTAGATTTAAGTACTGAGAAATGATTAAAGAGAAGTTAAAATATATAAAGTTGTTCAGTGATGCCTTTCATGTTATTTTTAAAAGTATACATTGGATTATTTAGGATTCTGTTTTAGGATCTTAAGCAATAGGTTAAAAATGCGTTTTTGACTTGAAGATGAGAAGCTAAAGACCATACTATGCAAATTATCCATGACCTTTATATAGTTAAACTTTTCGGTTTATTTTCCGGTCACAGGTCAACAAAGACCCTTATCTACTGCCAAATGTGACGCTGGACCTGCGCTGGAATGACACCAAGGGTGACACTGTACTGGCCACGAAAGCCATCACTGAGATGATATGTGACGGCATCGCCACCATTTTCGGGCCGGAAGGACCTTGCTACGTGGAGGCCATCGTCTCACAGAGTCGCAACATTCCAATGATTTCCTATGTACGTATTTCGAGCCCGACTCGATATGCATATGCTATTACACCCTGCCATGCTCATAGACAATCTCATACGACGCATTTTTCAGACAACTAAATTGTAAATTTCTGGTTTCCCCATCATTCCCTTTTTCTCTCTTTTTGATAGAAATGTGCAGAGTACCGTGCATCCGCCATACCGACATTTGCCCGCACCGAACCGCCAGACACGCAGGTGAGTAAACTGGTCGCAACAGGTGGCCAAGACAGGTGGGTGGTGGAGAGTGAGGGCTCGGGAAGAGAAAATGCTTTGCCATGCCATCCTTGTGGTGTCTTTGTCGCTCGGCAGGGGCAGCTATTTAGCCTTGGATTATCCTCGAACCGAGAACAACAACAGGCAACAGGAAACCATAAGGATGCTAAAGCAAAACAGTTGGGGTTAAAATAATATGGCTTAACTCTAGAATAATTAATTTGTTCTGTTCGTAGTTCTTTTCCCCAAATTCTGAATCATTCAATTTAAATCGTATAATTATAAAGTTATTTGAATGTGCCGTTGGATGCGGAAATGCTGTGGACAGAAAGTAAAAAAAGTCTAAATCATTCAATAAAAATTGTATACGTAAAATTATGTAAAAATTATTATAAAAACATCACTGAAGAATCTCTTAAGATAACGTAATTAAGTTTGGTGTTATTTTTTGATCAATCATTAATGAGGCTTTTCAGAAGCTGACGTCTACTTTAACCATTTAATAAATATTTTAATGACAAAATATGTCAATACATTTATGTACTTTTAATTTCGGGGCACCAAGAAGAAATTGCGAATGTATTTGCTTAAATTAAATTAAAATATCAAGGAAGTAGTTAGAAAATATGCAATGCTTGATGAATCGAGTTATATGAAACTTGTTCTTTGTTATGTTATGAAGTACCTTTATTTTTTCGCCATGAAACCTATTTTATTATATTATGTTTTGGCTTGAGGTAAAGTTCTCTACTTATATTTTGCCATAAACAAAAATCTCAATTTAAGTCAAAAGTAAACTATACATATGTGTGTACTTATATACGTATGAGCTGATTTCGCACAGTCCACGTAATCCATTGGTATTTGTCTTGCTATAACTTATATGGTACACATCACATCATATTTTTCAGGTCGTTAAGTCACTGATTGCCCTTTTGCGCTATTATGCGTGGAACAAGTTCTCTATTTTATATGAGGACGTCTGGGCTCCAGTGGCGGATCTTCTGAAGGATCAGGCCATGGAGCGGAATATGACCATCAACCATAAGCAGTCGTTTATTGACAATCGGGCCAAATGCTGCGAGAAGTTTATGGACTGTTGTCGATCTGGGTATTGGTATCAGGTAAGTTTTAGGAGAATATATATATATATGTATATTTTTATTTTTTATTATTTTATTTTAACAAAATTAAATCTAATACTAAACCTTATAAATTTAATGAGTACTAGCTAATTGGGCCTTCGACTCGAAACTTATGGGTTATTACTTTATATAATAAAATGAGCTTTTTGGACGAATTTCTAATTTTTTTTATATATTTTCAAGAGAGGACTTACTTAAGCAATCTTAGATTTTCCCAGATTATATTTAAAATTTGAGTATTAAACAATAAAAATTGTACTTCTTACAGCTGGTTCAGAACACTATGAACCGTACTAGGATCTATGTTTTCCTGGGACAGGCAAATAGTCTAGTAGACTTTATGAGTTCCATGGAGACCGCTGGATTGTTTGCTCGTGGCGAGTACATGGTGATATTTGTTGACATGATGGTTTACTCCGAGAGGTATATTTTTCAATTAAATATTTAAATCCTGAACGAATCTCTTAATATTATCAACCATGATCCCAGGGAGGCGGAGAAATATTTGCGAAAGGTCGACCAGATAGCACAGATGTCGAATTGCCACAGCACGGAGAATTTCAACCAACTAGCCCGTAGTCTGCTCGTCGTCGCCTCCACACCGCCAACAAAGGGTTACGCGCAATTTACGGAACAAGTGGAGAAGTACAACTCCAAGGATCCGTTTCATTTCGATATTCCAAAACTCTTCGTGGACAGTAAATTTACAAAGGTAAGTAAGCAATGTTTTAAAACAATGTAACTAATCCACTTATAGCGAACTTATCGTAAATTATAAACGAAATTATTGGAAATATTGAAATATATAGATCAATAGCAGGAATATCCTAAACGTTTCAAGCTAGATATGTTCTTCTATAACCATTTATTTTCTTGGACTTTCAGTTTATATCCATCTATGCCGCATACCTTTACGATTCTGTAAAGCTATATGCTTGGGCTGTTGACAAAATGCTTCGCCAGGAGACGCGAGTACTGACCGACGAAGTGATCTTTGAAGTGGCCAGCAACGGCACACGAGTCATCGATACCATTATAAAAAATCGTACTTACATGAGTGAGTTCCATAGAGTCGGAATGGCCTTCAAAGTCCTTATTAATTTCTTTTCTTCTTTTCCCAAAGGCATTACTGGATCTACGATTAAGATCGATCAGTACGGCGACTCGGAGGGTAACTTTTCAGTCCTGGCCTACAAGCCTTACAAGTGGAACAACTCGAACGGCATTGCTTGCAACTATCACATGGTTCCTGTAGCGTATTTCCATCAAGGCGAAGAACTTCCAGTGAGTGAGTCGTCTTCTCTTTTTTAGTTCGCCTTTCTTTCAATTGGTTCCCGCTTATATTGCTGGCCTCAACAACATCAACAACAATCTAAACTCATTGTTTCGATAATTTCATTGTGCACGGCAGGAGTACAAGCTCATCAACGGCTCCATAGACTGGCCCTCTGGTGGCGAGAAGCCCACAGATGAACCTATGTGCGGATTTGCTAATGAGCTGTGTAAAAAGGACGACACTCACTACACATCTACTGTCGCCGCCGTTGTCCTGGGTGTGCTGCTCTTTTGCTCTGGAGTGATCACCATGAGCATCTACCGGAAGTGGAAAATTGAGCTGGAGATCGAGGGCTTACTCTGGAAAATTGACCCAAACGAGATTAAGGGTTATTCCGGTAACGAGATTGTCTCATCACCCAGTAAAGTAAGTAAAACAAAACAAAAATTACAAAAATATATTATTGAATAACAATTTTAATTATTTAAATCCACAGGTGAGTTTAATGAGCGCCCAGAGTTATGGATCTCGCTGGACAAACCAGTTTGTGACCTCCTCGGGTCGTCTGCGCGGCGCAGTAGTCCGCATTAAGGAGCTAAAGTTCCCAAGGAAGCGTGACATATCTAGGGAGATTATGAAGGAGATGAGACTGCTGCGGGAGCTGCGTCACGACAACATCAACAGCTTCATTGGAGCCAGCGTGGAGCCTACTCGCATTCTGCTAGTCACCGAATACTGCGCCAAGGGCAGTCTGTACGATATCATTGAGAACGAAGACATCAAGCTCGACGATCTTTTCATTGCATCACTTATCCATGACCTGATCAAGGTAAGCAGAAATAAGCTGACCAAATGGTAAATAATGCGTTCTAAAACGAGGCGCTGACTTACTTCATTGCAGGGCATGATCTACATACACAATTCCCAATTGGTTTATCATGGCAACCTTAAATCCTCGAATTGTGTGGTCACCTCACGGTGGATGCTCCAAGTAACAGATTTCGGGTTGCATGAGTTACGCCAGTGCGCCGAGAATGAGTCCATTGGAGAGCATCAGCATTATCGAAGTTAGTTTTTTTTCTTTTTATCTCGTAGGGAAAAATATTTATGAAATGGTTTTACGCTTCTAGATCAATTGTGGCGTGCCCCCGAACTATTGCGTAACCATATCCACGGCAGCCAGAAGGGCGATGTCTACGCCTTTGCCATCATAATGTACGAGATATTTAGTCGTAAGGGTCCTTTCGGACAAACCAACTTTGAACCAAAGGAAATTGTAGACTACGTTAAGAAGCTGCCGCTCAAGGGCGAGGATCCGTTTCGGCCGGAGGTGGAGTCCATTATAGAAGCAGAGTCCTGTCCTGATTATGTACTGGCCTGCATTAGGGACTGCTGGTCTGAAGAGCCCGAAGAGCGTCCCGAATTCAGTGTCATACGGTAAGTATTTCACTGAATGTAATTTTAATAATCAATTAATTTATTAATTGATTTACACAGTAATCGCTTAAAAAAGATGCGCGGCGGTAAGACCAAAAATATTATGGACCAAATGATGGAAATGATGGAAAAGTACGCCAATAACTTGGAGGACATTGTCAGCGAGCGTACGCGTCTCCTGTGCGAGGAGAAGCTGAAGACGGAGGATCTGCTCCATCGAATGCTGCCGCAATCGGTGGCTGAGAAGTTGACCATGGGTCAAGGAGTCGAACCGGTGTCCTATGATTTGGTAAGTTAAAAGAAAAAAAAAGGATTAAAAAAAAAGCAATTGAAAAAATTCAAAATTTTTATTTTTCTTTAAGGTTACTATATATTTTAGCGACATTGTTGGCTTCACAGCAATGTCGGCGGAGAGCACACCGCTGCAAGTGGTGAACTTTTTGAATGATCTCTACACGGTGTTCGACCGCATCATACGCGGCTATGATGTATATAAGGTGGAGACGATAGGCGATGCCTATATGGTGGTAAGCATCAGGACCTGTAAACACTAAAAAAAAGGCTTTAAATAAGTACGTTTTTATTTGTCTTATTTTATTGTTGTTTCTTTAGGTCTCGGGTCTGCCCATTAAGAATGGGGACCGTCATGCCGGCGAGATAGCATCGATGGCTTTGGAGCTGCTTCAAGCAGTAAAGCAGCACCGCATTGCTCATCGTCCCAATGAGACGCTGAAGCTGCGAATTGGGATGCACACGGGTCCCGTGGTAGCCGGCGTTGTTGGCCTCACTATGCCGAGGTACTGTCTATTTGGTGACACGGTCAACACAGCTTCGAGGATGGAGAGCAATGGCGAAGCGCTAAAGATCCATATTTCGAATAAGTGCAAGCTGGCGCTGGACAAACTGGGCGGTGGCTACATAACTGAGAAACGCGGCCTAGTGAATATGAAGGGTAAGGGCGAGGTGGTCACGTGGTGGCTAACCGGAGCAAACGAGAACGCGATTCAAAAGAAGCCGGTTGACATGATGGACATGCCACCTCCGCTGTTCAGTCGCCCACGAAAAAGTCCCAAACTGAATCCCGACTCTCGGCAGCCCAGCATTCAGGCCATGCACTTCTGCGGCACCGGATCGAGGCGTCAGAGTAGTGTGCCTAGGCCGGCGGACCTAGAATCCACCTACAGTTTGCAGGGGTCCGTGCGGGACTCGCCACGCATGGTCAGCAAAAGGGACAGGGACCGGGAGCGACCCTCCATCAATGGTCTGGGCTTGGGAGGACACTTTGTGGGCGGAACACTTCTCGAATCTGCCCAGGCTTCGCTCAGCACACTGAATCATTCCGAAACAAACGAAACGAACTGTGATATGGATGGGGGATTGGGAGGAGGAGTGTCAGGATCAGGATCTGGATCTGGATCTGGACTAGTTCGTCAACCCAATGCGTTGCACAAGCCGTTGGCCATGGTCCGTCCACACCGGATAATCAGTGCCGCCCAGTTACCGCAACTCGGCGATCATGAGGATGACTCAACCGCAGAGATGCTGTTGCGCGAATCCCGTTCCCTGGATCCCATGCCTATGCAGCACCTGCGGAAGCGGCACGACAGAGTCAAACTTCCTCCCTCTAAGCTGTCCAAGAACAATTCCCGATCGCTAGACACCGGCGTATCGCTAATCAGTGGTAACCCCAATGGTGAAGTGGAGACGACGAGTCAGGATATGGATATGGATGATGAGATGTCCGCCAATCCGGTCGATGCCAACGATGGCTACGACGATGAGTTGGGCCTACTTATGCGCCACGACAATGGACAGCTGCCCACGCTTCGATATTCGGGCAGTTTTCCAAATGCCCAAGTCAGCATAGTTCCTGCAGGAGGAGGAGGTGGTAGCAGTAGCTCTGGAAGAACCAACTGTGGCAAGCACCTGAACAACAACTGCAACGGCGGAGTGAACATAGAGGATGATCTAGAATCGCCACTGCTTCAACGGCAGGCATCCCTATCGGTTCCTCCGGAGGAGATGCTAGCGCACAACAAGCGCTGGCATTCGCTGGAGCACATGGATGGACCTGGTGGCCATGGCGGCAATAGCGTGAGCTACGCCGCCGACATTGAAAACCGCCAGCCTGGAGGCAGGGGTCTGGACTTTCTCAGCGGATCATCCTCCAGTCAGCACAGAAACAGACCCGGGGGAAGCAGCAAACTTACCAACTGGATGTCCAACTTTTTCAAGGGCAACGGCGTACGCAGTGGCGAGGCTAGGCGAGTGGGAATCCTGCCCAGCGGTGTGCAGGGAGCACGAACCGGATTCACTGACATGGCGGCTACGGCATCGGCCACCCGGGATCGTGAGAGTATAGTGTAGAAAATAGCGAGGAAGCAGAGTTATAACTAAAATAATGTAAGAGGAGCGTAAAGCCAGCAAGAGAGCTGGAGAGGAGGAGATGGTAAAGTTACTCAGGAACCGTGTCGAGCAGGAAACGATCGTCTGTGGCTTATTTCTTTGTATTTTATGTAAATGTATTGTAGTTTGTATCGATCGAACGATTTGTGTATCTGTGTTTGCGATTTGCCTTGATTTATAAGCGCGAGGAAAGAGCCTATTTTAAGAAAATTTGGTTTGCAATTGCGCGATTTTATAAATGGCTTATGGAACTTCAACTAACCTTATAAACATCCAAATAAGTTCTGCAATTTGGAAGATTACTATGTATGCAAAAGCTAAAGCACAAGTAATTTATAAGCTAACTCTTCATGCATACGCACATGGGAGATATTTGATAACTCTGCATGCATGCACATTTTGGAGATACTTGATAACTCTACATGCATACACATATTGGAGAAGCCGAAAAACCGTCTAGTCACAAGGTCTTCAGACTAGTAATTGTTTTATATAAAATACACACACACCCACACATCTAACTGTACGTTTGTAAATGTAACACACACACATATTTATGTATATGACGATGAAGAATCAAAATCAAATATTTTATGTAAATGAAAATGAAATTTTTGCTTCCTATACAAGAGATGCGCAGAAAATAAAAATAAATCAAATTAAAAAGAAAAACAAAACAAATATGCTTAATACAGAAACTAGTTAATTTATATATGTATGTATTGGAAACGAAAAATGAGGGTGGAAAAATGTAATGAATCAATGTGTAACAATGCTAGTTTATAATTAGGTGCGCGTGATTGTACGTAATTTTTAAGTCCCTACAACTAAAAGCATATTTTTAATGAATTAAATCGTTTGATCGATTGTGAGCAGAGAAGTGCCAGAAAAGGCGCCCGCCCGACGTGTGGTGTTTTTTAGCTGTATGTATGTATGTATATTTTTAAAAGAAAATTTGTTAAATTTGCCATATATAAATACACACCAGAACTATTACAAAATGATACTTCCTTATTTTCGTTATTTTGATATTCTATCGGTTGTGTGGTTTTTACTATATACCTTGTGTCGGCATTAACATATGAGTTGAGCCATTTATATTTAGGAACTGCTTCACGTCCCACTGTTAACGTATCAGACAAAAGACTAAATGAACTTGTTGAAAAAAAAGGTTTCGACTATAATTTATCTGAAGGGAAAGGACTAACAGAGTTCTGTAACATTCGTCGCAATTTTAAAACAACATCTGCTTGTTTAATATAATAACCGATTTGCATTTATTTCGGGATAAAATAATTTCACAATTTTTGAAAATTAACTTTTTTACATTATATGAAACGGGCGAAAATATCTTACATCTCTTAGAAAAAACATGGGTACAACTTTTTTATTTCCAATATAATTGGTAACTAAACGAAATAATTTGAATATCCTTGCAGGCTTTTATAATTTAAGTCAAATGTTTCCAATGTCCGCCTTTGCATTTTTTTTGAAATATATATATTCCTGATCAGCATCAATGATCTAGCCATGTCCGTCTGCCCGCTTTAACGCTAAAGGAAGCAATCTGAATAAAACGTTGCAGTTTTCTTTCTATATTAATTAGAATATTAGGAGAATGACCAGATCGGCTGGACTATATAATATAGCTGTCATTGAAACGATCAGGAAATTAATAGACAAATATCATTAATTCTTTTTTCAACACACTGTAACATACGCAGAGATATGACAATTATGCATTATTTCGCGTAATTATTAATTATATGTCAATCTCACAAATATGTTTTGTGGTTTCCATAGGAGCAACCAGCAAATGTATAGGAAATTTTAAAACTGTGAATGTAAAATATTTAAAAGATATGTAAGACTGTACAAATAATTTGAATATGAAGAAATATATTTGCAATATTCAAGGGTATAAAACCTTCGACTCGCCGAAGTTGCCTTTTCTTTATACCCTTGCAGGGTATTATAATTTCAGTCAGAAGTTAGCAACGCAGTGAAGAAGCCATCTCCGACCCTATAAAGTATATATATTCTTGATCAGCATCAACAGCCGAGTCGATCTAGCCATGTCCGTCTGTCTGTCTGTCCATCTGTCCGATTATACGCAAACTAGTCTCTCAGTTTTGATCCTATCTGAATGGAACTTTGCAAATAGTCTTCTATATACTCTCACTCGTACATGTGTCGGAACGGGCCAGATCGGTCAACTATATCATATGGCTGCCATACAAACAGTCCGTAAATTTGTTGAAAAAAAATTATAACTTCACGGTTTTTTAACATATCTTGATCAACTCTCGGTTATTAGCTTTTTGTAATGTTTCTAATTTTAATTAATTTTATAAAAATCGGGCTACTATATCATATAGCTGCCATAGGAACGGTCGGGAAATTTTTAGAAAAAAATTATAACTTTGTCAGTTTTCAACATAATATCTTCTACTTTGAGATGCAAGTATTTTATATTTTTTCAGAATTTTGTTGTAAATTTCATAAGAATCGGACGACTATATCATATAGCTGCATACAAACGAACCGTAAATGTGGTGGAAAATCACATTTTACTTTACAAGTAAAAATGTAAAAAAATTTAAAAGTTAGCTTCCTTTCTTGTTTTGTATCCTTTCTAGTTTTTACTAGACTACTAAATTGTCACATTGATCTCAGGAATTAAAAAACAAATTAAAATGGTTTGAATTTTTTGAAGTTTCAACGATCTAAAGTTGTAACGTTTTGAAAAAGTTGTTAAATGACTTAAGCGACTCTGCTGATGTTGCTGCTTAAGAATGTAAATAGATTATAGAGAAAAACCATTTTCTTCTAACTAAAATTATAATTAATTAAAATAATTTTTCAAGGTCAAACCTTGCTAAAAAAAATTAAATTTAACCCCATTTTGAATATAAAAATATACCTTCTATAATAGAAGTTCTATTGCTTTTGTTTCGATATTTTTAAAATTCTTTTTTTCCGCCAAAAGGCAGGTGCCGAAAAGAGTGGCAACGTCAGATCCTTGAGATTGAGCTGCCACTTTTCACTTTTAGTATATTTTCTGGTACTTCTCTGAGAGTGGTATATTTTTAAGGAGGACGGTCACACTGGCGATTGTGGAAAACAAAGCAATTATCGTATCTTTTCGCGTTTTGGTCATTGTTTAATATAATTTCATTGACTAAAGTCGCGCCATAGCAGCTAATTGTATATATTTTTATACCCCCTCCCCGTTTGCTTGTTGAGCTTGTGCCGATTTTTCTTTTGCATGTTGAGCGACAGCGCAAAAGAAAGTTCGCACGGGGAACAACAAAGCAGGTAATTTGACCTCGCGACGAAGGAGGAGCTCATCGAGATGCAGAACTACGGCTCCGGGGCGGCGGCGGCGGCAGCAGCAGCAGCTCCGGCCGTAAAACGCCGTACAGACAGCTACGAGGCTGCCCAGCACCATCCACAGTCGCCAGAGAGCGACGAGGAGTACGTAAACACAAGGGTGTTGCGGCGGCAAGTGCAGCTGCAGTCCACCCCGGTGGCCCCTGTGGTGCCCATGCCCATGCCCATGCCTATGCCGAACACCAGTGCTCCCTCTTCCGTGGAGGGGCATATCGAGCAGCCGGAGTTCCCAGGCTCTTCGGCCGCATCGTACCAAGAAGAAAGGATGCGCCGGAAGCTGCAGTTCTTCTTCATGAATCCCATCGAGAAGTGGCAGGCCAAGCGCAAGTTTCCCTACAAATTTGTGGTGCAGGTGGGTTTGCCGTCGGATCGGATTTCTTCGATTCGGATCTGTTAATTGCTGTCGCGTGATCCCGCTTCCACGATACGGGGTTTGGGGGCGGACCTCTCGGGTGACACATCATCCCACAAACTTAACCAGTGGGCTCAATTTACAGACTCGCTTAATCAACGTGCTCCAGGCCCCATTGTTTGTTTTAGTCTTAAATGTAAAATGTGTAGATACGAAAAGGTGAGGCTCTTCCATTTGGGGCAGAGCCAACCCGCTTCTGATTACAGTGAAGTCTTGCTAGAGTGGACTAATATATCTAAAAAAGCTTTTATTAACACAACATGGGTATTATAACGACTGTGTGTCGAGGCTGTTGGCATAGTTAAAAAATTTAGTCGCCTATTACTAGAAGATTTCTGCCACGTTCTTATAAGTACCTTTCTGTTCACTTAAACACTTTGCAACCATTGTTAGAAGCATCCTTCATTAGAAGTTTTAAGCCTAAAAAATGATCCATATTTATTCTATTTACCTTCTGGGTTGCTTACTGTATTTTCCATGCATTATTAAGCCTGCTCTGTTCTTATCGATGTTATCGTTATCTATAAGGTCTAACTATAGTTAGGTAGAGTACGTAATAAACCCGAGGAAATTTCGCGTATTTATTAGCCAGACACTGCGTGCGGGCGCATTCGTACAATTTTTTAAGTTATTTAACAGTATGACAAAGGCCAGCTTCTAGGGGACTTTTTAGGCATGATTAATTCGAAAATGGGCTAGGAACCAAAATTGATATAACGAATAAAACGAATTCCCAAAACTAAACATGATTGGACTGAAATGTAGATAGATTTGCCACAGATAAATATTAATAAATACAATTTGACGCATGCCCTACCTCAGCATAGGTTGGTATTTATTTATAGATAAGCTTTCTAGATCACTGATCGGCCTCTTTTACGGTTTGCTGACTGACGCACTGACTTGTATGCGACCAAATAAATAGGAGGACAACCTTATATTTAAATTAAAATTAAAATAATGAGTACTTATCCATATATAAATGAAGTTAAACCACTTTTACTTGTTATCACTTGCAGATTGTAAAGATCTTTCTGGTGACGATGCAGCTGTGCCTTTTCGCCCACTCGCGGTATAATCACATTAACTATACGGGTGATAACCGTTTTGCCTTCTCGCATCTCTTCCTGCGCGGCTGGGACTCATCGCGCGAGGTAGAGAGCTACCCGCCGGCGGTCGGTCCCTTCGCTCTCTACCTGAAATCTGAATTCTTCGACACCGTGCAGTATGCCGTCGATGGCTATGGCAATGTCAGCCGATCGATTGGACCGTATGACTATCCCACGCCCAACAACACAATGCCGCCGCTGAAGCTGTGCCTGCAGAATTATCGGGAGGGCACTATATTCGGGTTTAACGAGTCGTACATCTTTGATCCGCACATCGACGAAGTGTGCGAATCTCTGCCGCCAAACGTTACCTCCATTGGGGTAGAGAATTATCTACGGCAGCGCGGCGTGGAGGTCAATTTCGCATCGCTCGTCTCCGCTCAGTTGACGTTCAAGATTAAGACAGTGAATTTCAAGGCTAACGGTGGACCGCTCTCAGCTCCGGATTGCTTTCGGTTCGACATAGCCATAATGTTCAATAACCGAGACCATGATGGCCAGATGCTGCTCTCGCTGGATGCGGAGGCGACGCGATTGAAGTGCCACGGAGCCACCGATTTCATTTCGGAGGCCAACTTTGATTCCATGCTGCGCAGCGTCCTCAATATATTCGTCCTACTAACATGCGCACTGTCCTTTGCGCTCTGCACGCGAGCCTTGTGGAGAGCCTATCTGCTGAGATGCACCACCGTTAACTTTTTCCGGTCGCACTTTGGCAAGGAGCTGAGCTTCGACGGTCGCCTAGAGTTTGTGAACTTTTGGTAAGTTGCAAGAGCATTGATTAATTCTAGAAAAACTTTCTAATACTGGTTTTACTAGGTACATCATGATCATCTTCAACGACGTCCTCCTGATCATTGGATCCGCTTTGAAAGAGCAGATCGAGGGAAGGTACATGGTAGTGGACCAATGGGATACATGTTCGCTCTTCTTGGGCATCGGTAATCTCCTCGTTTGGTTTGGAGTACTGCGCTACCTGGGCTTTTTTAAAACTTACAATGTCGTGATATTGACGCTAAAGAAGGCAGCACCTAAGATACTGCGATTCCTTATCGCCGCCTTGCTGATCTACGCTGGATTCGTCTTCTGCGGCTGGCTGATTCTGGGACCATACCACATGAAGTTCCGTTCGTTGGCCACAACTTCGGAATGTCTTTTTGCTCTTATCAACGGTGATGATATGTTTGCCACTTTCGCCACACTGTCAAGCAAGGCCACCTGGCTCTGGTGGTTCTGCCAGATCTACTTGTACTCGTTCATATCTTTGTATATCTACGTCGTGTTGTCGCTGTTCATTGCCGTGATCATGGATGCCTACGACACCATTAAGGCATATTACAAGGACGGCTTCCCCACCACCGACCTGAAGGCGTTTGTTGGCACCCGCACCGCTGAGGATATTAGTTCCGGGGTCTTTATGACCGACCTGGATGACTTCGATCAAACCAGCTTCGTCGATGTCATGAGGAACATTTGTTGCTGCTGTCGGCGCTGCAGGCCTGAGCAGGAGCCGGTCCAGGCCAACAGCGGCTACACCAGCCTCTCGAGTATTATGAAGTAATTGGTCAACTACAGGTTGTTCTGTTTTTTGTTTTGTTTTTCGTCAGCTTTATGTGTGTAGTCGTCGAACATGTTGTTAGCTTTTTTGTATTAATGTTTGTTAGTTTGCCAAAGCACGTGAACCGAGCAACCCCACAATGGACGTATGTACGTACCTATGAGAAATTCCAAAAGCAGCTGCTTAGATCACAACCACTCGGGCTTTTGCCGCTTTTCACTTTCATATTGTTTATATTTCGCCTTGAATTGACTAGCTAATTCAGCATTGACCAGAATAAATATACGGAAAATATAACATTCTGGGAAAGTGAAAACCGGAAAACGCTTGGAAGATCTGAAAATTGCGCCAGTAAAGATGGCTAGCATTTGTGACGAAAGATATTATGTGTGTGATATAAGGCGGGAGCAGAATCAGAGAACAATAGAACTTATAATAGGGAAGATATATATGTATATTTTTCCAGGGAAATCGATCAAGATCTTCCATGAGATCAAATGCATCCGAAACGAGTTGACGTACAAATCTTATCTATGAGTCAGTCACAGCAACTAAATGTTTAAAATATTGATACAGAAGAAGCCTTAGCCTAGAATATATGTTAGGAGAATTTATTTTATGTGTACAATTAAAAGTTTGTATGAATATAACCAAAAACCGTAAAACCAATAAAATGTTTACAGAAATCAAATATCAACAACGAATTTAAGGTTTTCATCGATTGAAAACCAGGTATTCTTTATTTATTTTGTATATAAATTATGTTTTTTTTTAAGCCATTATTTTAATAAATGCGTCCATTGAAGTGCTTCCTGCTTTACACTGTGCACATTGAAATAATGGCGATGATCTCTTGTCTATTAGACCTAATCCATAGTACAAGAAGCCTGAAGCATGATTTTAATAAAATGTGTAGTAATGTCCCTGGGTGTTGCGCTGTAGTATAATGCTTAAGAGGACGGTAGCGACACAGCAAATTATAAGACTGATATTATAAGCCGAGACACACTCACCACAAATTCGGTGTGAGGGTAATGTATTAAAAATATAAATAAATATTAATATATATTTTTATACCCTTGCAGGCTATTATAATTTCAGTCAGATGTTTCCAACGCATTGAAGGAGTCATTTATAAAGTATATTCTTAATTTGCATCAACAGTCGAGTCGATCTAGCCATGTCCATGTACGTCCGTCAGTCTGTCCGTTTCTACGCAAACTAGTTCCTCAGTTTTGAATCTATCTGAATGAAACGTTCCAGGAAGTCTTCTATATACTAGTATATAAGATCGGATGACTATATCACAAACTGCATAAAAACAATAAAAATTTTAATATAAAAAAGTATAATTTTGTAAATGTTTAACATAAATTCATACAATCTGAGATAAGAACGTTTTGTATTATTTTAAAATATAGGATTTTACTTCATGAAAATCAAATGACTTATAATAAAGCTGCCTTTGGAGAACGATAGGTAAATGTAGAAGATAAAATAAAATATAAAATATTAAAAATAATATGAATACGAAAGTATTGCCAATTTCCATATGCAAGGGAAGTTAGTTTCCTTTTTGTTTAAAGGCGGAACCACCTTTGGGTGGTCGAAGAATATGTAATTTGATATTTTCTCAAGTGTAATAAGTAAAAACGTTTTGAAATTTTTATGACAGTTTATTATAACTTTATAAGTATACAGAAATTTTTGTAAACGGATTTTGCATTTATAGCGTCCAGCCTAACATTTTGTTTCTTTTAAACCTTTATTAAGGTAGCTTCTGTGTGACAAAGAAAAGGTCAAAATTGAATTTTCATTGCTTTAAATTCAAATTGCTTTTTCACTTCTTAAAATTGCCTTTAAAATAGTAACAAAATATGTTTTTTTATTTTTTCAAATTTTATCTTTATTTTATCTATTATGAGCCGTCAAAAAGCCCGATCAGTTCAGTTCGGCTTTCTTAACCGTGTACAAAAAAAAAAAAAAAAAAAAAAAAAAAAAAAAAAAAAAAATAGAAAAATTGTGTTTCGAGAAAAACGCGTTTTAAACAGTTGGCGCTTTTGAACACGCCTACCGACCCGTCCGTTTCAAAAGTTTATAACTTTGAAAAACCTGCAGATATCGATTTTTAAGCAGTATTCTTAAACACCTGTACAATCGAAGAGAACTATTTCAAAAAAATAGATTTTTTTATCCGATAATGAAGGTTCTCCCCCTAATATAAAAAAGAAGTAAACACGATAACGTTTAGTTTCCAATTCCTGAAAATCATATCGTTTGTATCATCTTAATTTCTTTTGAAATTAAAAGATCAACTTGTGCGATTCAGTTCGAAGTACGATGAGAATATTAAACGCAAAGTACACATGCACGCTTGAAATTTTAAAAATGTTTAAAACAAGAAAAAATGATTTCAAAAGCACTTCCTTCTTCTTGCATGAACACATGTACTGGCTATAAAAAGGGAAAGGAACTAAAGTTAGCGGGTTTATAATAATTTTGAATTTATTAATTTACCCCATTCCCTTTTATGCGGTTTTTAGCATGAATTTCATCGAAAATTTTGCAAGAATCCGCTGAAACGAGCTGATCACATTTTAATGAAGTGGAAAACTGGTTCTCCAATTGACGTAAATTTCATCGGGCAGATGTTGTGCGTTTGCGCTGAGGCGGAAACTGTTCAAGCCAAAGACTTATTTTACTTAATCTTAATTGGAAATTCAAGCCGAGAGCCCAGGCCAGAAGCAAGAAGCAGCTGGCAGTCAGCCTTACTCCTCTATGCAAATGTCAAGAGTGGCAAAAAATAGACAATGACAACTCAGAAAGGTCTCTCGTCGAACGGCAAAGCACTTTGGCACACTTTACAGCTGAAGCCACCAGCGGCGGACTGGCCGAAAAAGCAGAAAAACGCTCAAGTTGGCGGCAGTTCGTCACGCCTTAAGACGCCTCTCTGTCAGTTAGCAGTCGTCGCGCCACGGCGTATCACTCTGTGGGCCATAAATGGCTTTAATTTGGCTTTAAAATGATCAAGGTCGTGCCGGGAAAAAAATAACAGCTTTTAAATTGGAACGATCAGACGTCAGGGGGGCGCTACTTAGCCATCAAAATAAAATGGGAAAGATGAATCTTTCCTTTGTTGTTTCTGTTTCAAACCGAACATGGAACACTCTGCTGATTGTCCTAAAAAAAATACCATTAGGTTTGAAGATGTACTCTGTTTTCAGAATCCAAACAAGATTAGGAATACTATATTTAAGAAGCCTTTTATTTTAATAGCTTGAAATCTTTTTGAAACTTAGAAAATATATTTCAAATTAAATACGGGCCTTAACAAGAGTTTTGTATTTAAATTCGTTTAATCAATTGTCTTTAAGTTTATTGAAAAAATACATTTTTTGTTTTCCAATTCCATTTTATGTACCAATATTCTCAGCGCTGATCAATCATACGCACTGTTGCTACACAAGTGAAAAGTTCGGAGTTTTCATTTAGATAGTTGCATGAAATTACTAATTAAATTAGTTTATAAATTAAATAAAAAAAATACGCTTTCGCTTGGAGATTAAACAAAACAATGTTTGATTGAACTGTGTGTTATTAATCATACGCACTGTTGCAGCCAGCAGAAAAGGCAAGAAACAAAGGGTGTACCCTCTACTTAAAAGATTCCCAAATAAAAAGCCAACTCAAAAGCGCATAAGCATGGTATGCAGGTATGTATTATGTATAATTAAAAACACATTTTTTACGACTGTGTGGGCACGCCCAGACAGAGTGTTAGACTGGCATACACCCAACACTCGTCTCCCAGGCAGTGGGCGGGAGTAGAGAGGCCCGCGAACCTTCTGGATTATGACAGCCGCGATATTATGGCCAAGAATTCCATTTGCATAATGCGAAAAGCCAAATGCAACATATGTAGGGGGAGGAATCCGGCGGCCTTCCTCATCTGGCAGACTTCATTATTCCAATAAGTGCCGAACTTTTCTCCTCTCTTCTTTCCGGCCACGATCCGGTCACGATTTCAAGCCAGAGTCAGAGCCAAAGACTTGTGCAACCAACCCAAATGCCGGGCTAGGCAGTGGACCAGTGATCGGGGATCAGAGCGATCGGTGGATCAGTGCTCTGCGGGAGCTTTTCTCGCGGCCGTGTGGATCGCATTCGGGGTTACCCCTGACGGCAGAAAGCTTTAAAAACTCACCACAGGCGCTCGAAAGAGCCGTCGCCGCCGCCGTGTAATAAAAGAAGCAAGTCTGACTTCGTCTGGGGCTTTGGTGTCAGAGAGGGGTTCGAGAAATTGTGCGCGGCTTCGTAGCAAACAGTGTAAATGGAGCTTTGATAGCGATCGGAAGGACAAAACTAGCTCTCCGTTGTCCAACGTCCAACGTCAAACGTCAAGTGTTTCTTTCCCAAAGACAGTGTGTTGCCAAAAAAAGAAAAAGAGACTATTAACGGTGAAACAGCGGAACGATACTGAACAGATCCCGTGTCGATCCTACGATGGCGAAACTATTCGTGGTTTTCGCCGTTCTGGCTTTGGCGGCCTTTAACGAAGGTAAGGTCTTCCTCCACAGCAACGTATACTTTATGCCTCTGGCATAGTTTTAGCTTAAGTTTTAATTATTGAGCCTGCAATTTGCATTTGGCTGGCGGAAGTTGTCAAGACATTAATTAAAACTCAACTCGTTCGGCCTTCAGACGACTTAAAAAAAAAAACAAAGAAATAAAAGCGAAATACGGTAGCAAAAAACAAAGAGGAAAATCAAAACGAAATTGAAAAGCCGTTTTCGAGGCACGAATACGTTGAGGTAACCTTGATTAAGCAAATAAAGGACGAGCCAGGTGCAACTAGCTCAGGGAACAACTTTCATTTTAAAAGGGCGAAGTACCCGTGCGAGTACGGCTGGCTACCTTGAGCCGAAGAGAAACCCCACTCCGGTTGACATTTGAGCGCCGTGAATGCAGTTTTCTGATTCGCGCCGATCCGATCCGATCCGATCCGATTCGAGCCGATGCTGCGACTTGACTTTGACAGGCCATCGATCATGATTAGTCTCAACATAAATACTGTCTGTTTGCTGGAGCTGTCACTTGACGGTTATGCAAATACGGCAACTCCCTCGACGACGGGGCATCGAATCTCCAATTGACGTGGACACCGAAGCTAGATGCTGGCCATTAGCTGTTCGCTGTTGCCAACGAGATGCAAAATGTCAAAGTTATAGCGCGCAGGCGCAACGAGTTTCGGAATGCTATCTGTGTTTCGCATGCCGTGTATATATTTCTGTTTCTGCTCGGTTCTCTGGTGACATCGTATTTCATAATGGCAAACGTGTTTTCCTCGGCCAACACAACCAGCCCGACCGCATGCCATGTCCACGAACATATGCACCAATATAGCCGCACAGATCCGAGGTATCTGTGCTTTTGTAAGCCGGAAGTGCCAGCCATGGCGACATGGACCCAACCCACATTTGCTGTGAAAATTCTTCCGGTTTTGCAACTGCAAGCTGCAACTGAACCATTTCTATTTTCGGTTTGCAGCCAACGCCAGCGACCCTCTGCTGAGATTCAGGCGACAGGCCACCACCGAGGAGGCCAAGAAGGAGGAGTCCTTCGAGAAGGAGCTCTGCAAGGACAAGGACGCCGGCGAGTGGTTCCGCCTGGTGGCCGGCGAGGGCGACAACTGTCGCGATGTCATCCAGTGTACCTCATCGGTAAGTTTTAGCTTAAATTATGTACAAGACTGGATAAAATTCAAAGTATTGACGAAATAATATTTAAATTTTGCGAACATTTAAAATAATAATCAAATGTATTTTAATATAAATATTATATAAAACAATGCATATCATTTTAAACAAGATCTATTAAAATCCAATTTAAAATGGAATAAAATGGTTTAGTTTGCATATTTAACACCATTTGTTAAAATTCCATAAATTAAGCATATTATATGGAGACGTGACCCCTCAATTTCCTTTTTTTTACACTTTTAATAGGGCTTGCAAGCCATTCGTTGCCCTGCCGGTCTGTACTTCGACATTGAGAAGCAGACTTGCGACTGGAAGGAGTCGGTGAAGAACTGCAAGTCCAAGAACAAGGAGCGTCGAGTGAAGCCTCTGCTCCACACGGACGAGCCCTTGTGCCAGGATGGCTTCCTCGCCTGCGGCGATGGAAACTGCATTGAGCGCGGTCTCTTCTGCAACGGCGAGAAGGATTGCTCGGACGGATCCGACGAAAACACCTGTGGTAAGTGCACCCATTCCTAAATAATTAGTTACAATAACGTATACATAACATTATTATAGTCTTTATTTACGTCTACAAGAAACCAGCATGTGTGATTTGAACAAAAACATTAAAATAAAGATTCATAATTAAGGTAGCAAAATCTCACCGAAAAGTTATATAATTAAATTATTTTATTTATAGATATCATATTAAAGTCATTTTTTGTGTGATAAATGTCATAAATAAGTGCCAATTCACGCTTCAAAAATGCCGTCTCACTGCAACCTAAATTTAAGTAAATTAAAATCATTAAGCTACTCAAAGACAACTATTACCAACCGGGATAAACCCAGTGGAATTACCGAAAAATAATGACAACAGTGGATAAAACTAAAATCAAAATATAATCACAATGATCACTTTTTCAACTTTTATGGAGCACTTTTCCATTATATTTGACATTTGACAACAATGATTCACAGTGATTCAGCACGAATCGTATATAGAAGTAAGCCGCCGCCGAGTGTTGCATATAGGATTGGCTTTTCCAAAAGCCCGCGGCCAAGTGTCATTACTCCATCAGCGGTAAAGCCATAAGTCTTCGAGTGGCTCAAAAGGTTTATACACAGGCGTAAATTGAACAGGTTATGATGTCGGTTTTATTATATTTAAAGCGCAATAATAATAATGTAAAATAAATAATTGGGATTAATAACACTTCTTTATCATTCGTTTAAATTATATTCAATATAGAAAAACAACGAAAACTAACGATAAAATTTAAATATTTGAAAGCAATTTTTTCGAGTCTCATGTTAAAGTTGAAAAAGGTTTCGATTTCGATTGAAGAAAACTTTCTTAACAAGAAAGAATATTTTGTATTGTATTAAATGTTAACCTGAAGCAGAACCGGATAGGAATTAAATTAAATATTTAAAAAGGCAATCAGAGCCACACATTTCTCACCGTGTGGGTGTATCCGATACTGATGTGGCACTGTTTATCTTTGGCCGGGCGCCAATTCAAATTTCTTTCAGTTATTCCAGTCGCACCTTAAAAGCGGCTTGCGGCATTTAGGAGACTCCGAACTCAGAGCTCGGCTCTCGAAAACTCTGACAATAAGACACACAAGTGTCTCTGCTGTTTTCTGACTTTTCGGAGGGGCTTTGGGGATTCCAGTGACGCCTACGTGCAACTCTGTTGCACAGACACAGACCGGTTATGTAGAGCCCTTAGCGCTCGAAGCCAACTTGAAGCGACTCCGAGCCGAACCCCATTCTCCGGGGATCGAATCTCGGCTTTCGGGTGGAAATGTCAAGTGTGAAATCGAATCAAAATGTCAGACACAACACGCAGCCAGCTCGGTGGTGGCACTAAAGGAGAGATAAAGCATGTGTGGAAAAATATTAAACCATTAATTAACAACATCGTAAGAGCGCTAACCTTGGACTTAATAGAAATCAAATCGAAGCAAAACAAAATGCCTCTCCATAGGTGGTTCATAGTCGATTCATGTGTAAATTAGCCTTACATAAGCGGCTTAAAAGACCATTCGCTGTGTTTGCATTGTGTATTTTTAGCAATTGCAAAGCCGCAAAAAACTAAGTCAAAAGCAGCAGAGAAATAAACAGAGTCATACAAAAAATACAAAATAATAATAATAATAATATTAATAACACCAAATGAGGGAACAGCAGCCCGCGTAAAAACCGCAACTAATTTATAATAATGCTAATAACTAACACAAGCGGTTAGTACTTACTCGCCAGTTAAGGTACAAACCTGCGCTCATAATTCACCGACATTTCCCAAGAGGCCGGCGCCTTAACAAGCTAATTAAATGCCAAATAAATCAAGCCATTAGACCTCTTCTATAACCTCGCTTCTGGTAGATCCCAGCTGCGATTTGCGATCTACGATTTACAATTTACGAGTCGCGATCCGCGATCCGCGATCGCCGCTTGGCGATTACCAATCACAATGGTTAAATGCGAAAATTTGCACTTCTGCCTGCAGCGGCAACTCTTGAAATGCTCAGCGGAGCATTAAGCATCATGATCGTAAACAATTGAATAACACCAGCCCAAGTTTAGCCCACTTAATGCAGGGCAAAACAAGGAAGCTCACGTCTCCGGGAGCCAAAGTAAATGGCAAGCGATTTGAAAAGGCGATTAAATGGTCATACATCGTAGTTTTCGATGGCAGCGACAAAGTAATGAGGAAGGCACCGAAAGTGTTGGCAACCAATGCAGGATTTTTATTGGGCAATGACTCTAAAAAACTCATAATGTTATGGGTACAAGCATATATTTCGACTTATTAATTAATTCTTACTTCTTAAAGACACATAAACATACGTTTCGGAATAATGAAAAAAACTGTTCACTAGCTGGCATTAAATTAATTATCAGTTATGGTAAAGCTATATAACCGAACATGGCAAGAGTTCTTAGAACTTAAGACAAATTTCTGACAAATGGTTGCGTTTGACTCCCAATTAACGATGTGAATTCTCAGAATCAAGACAAGATCCCACAACATTGGCAAGTAAACAAAATTCCCCTCAATTATTATTCAAGCGTCGGCCTGACTTCATCAATCGAGAATAGTCCAAGACGGTTATCCTATTCGGAAGCTCGCTTATTTGTATCTCAGCCATTCCCCAAACTCTGAAAATAAATAAATGCCCGAAAGGCAGAGTGAGCCCTACAAAGTAAATAATGCCAGGAATCTGGAAAGCAGTGAATGCCGACCGAACGCTCAACCGGTTCGGGATGACATAACACTTGTCTTTAACGACAGATTATTGGCAAATGTGTGTATAAAAAAGGAGAAAGAAAGCGGAGACAAGACACAAAAAGGTCAACAAAAAGACAAGCGAGCCGGCAAAAAATTCAACAACTTGTGCCCGACACAATACTTTGTCCATTTCACTTTGGCCAAAACCAAATGCCGAATGAGAGACGGGAAATATAATTACGGCAGATTTCTTTGAAAACTTTCGCAATTGATCGGCGGCAAGTGCAAGGCTTACCAATTTTACTGTGGCCAAAAGCAAACAGCCATCATTTGCATATGGCCGATAAATGAATGGCCAACACCTTGTCGCTGGAGTGGGTCGTATCGGAGGGACCTGGGCGGCTTCTCAGGTGGCTAATGGGCGAACGCTCCCTGCATTTCCAAGCAGCCTTGCTTGATTAACAACAATTGAAAATTGCTCAAAACAAAGAGCCGAGAAAACACCAATAGCAAATCCAACGAAAATCCAAAATAATAATGAAGGAAAAATATATATATACATAAAAAACTGACTTGCAGACTGTGTAGACATTTTCCATTCACTTTGCGTTTCGGTTTTCCCACCTCTCTGATTGCTTTTCCAGATCGTGTCGGTTCATTGAACTAACCCCTTCGTTTTTCCCCTCGCCCAAAGTTCCACTGTACAGTTAGCTAATTGTTTAAATATTTATATGAAAAGTTGAGTGAACTTTTGCCGGCTAATCGAACGAACGCATGCAGAATACAAATCGTCAATAATAAATAAAGGCGAGGCAAGTCCCGGTATTTACCACGGACTTTATCGGAAAAGCTGACAGACATGGGTTTCATTTAAAGTAACCAGAGTAAGAACAATCAATAAGCCAAATATTAACAAAAGAGTTTTAAATGTTAACTTAAAAGCTTAGAAATAAATATGATTATGAAAGAATAGGGGTTTTGGGGAACCAGGGCTAGATTTTAAATATAAGTCATTATACATTCGATTAAACTCTTTTATATCTATTCTTTCTTTACTTCGCTGTAGTCCGAAGAGTTCCTAATATTTCCTAGCTCTAAATCCGTATTTCCCGTGTTTCTCCCTTCACAGATATTGATAACGATCCCAACCGCGCCCCGCCCTGCGATCCCGCCGTGTGCGTCCTGCCCGACTGCTTCTGCTCGGAGGACGGCACCTCCATTCCCGGCGATCTGCCCGCCAAGGATGTGCCCATGATGATCACCATCACCTTCGACGACGCCATCAACAACAACAACATTGAGCTGTACAAAGAGATGTTCAAGAACCGCAAGAACCCCAACGGTTGCGACATCAAAGCCACCTACTTCATCTCTCACAAGTACACCAACTACTCGGCGGTGCAGGAGACCGCTCGCAAGGGCCACGAGATCGCCGTACACTCGATCACTCACAACGACGAGGAGCGCTTCTGGTCCAACGCCACAGTCGACGACTGGGCCAAGGAGATGGCCGGCATGAGGATCATCACCGAGAAGTATGCCAACATTACGGACAACTCGGTGGTGGGTGTCCGCGCACCCTACCTGCGGGTGGGTGGCAACAACCAGTTCACCATGATGGAGGAGCAGGCCTTCCTGTACGACTCCACAATCACTGCTCCGCTGTCGAACCCCCCACTGTGGCCCTACACCATGTACTTCCGCATGCCCCACCGCTGCCACGGCAACCTGCAGAGCTGCCCCACTCGCTCCCACGCCGTCTGGGAGATGGTAATGAACGAGCTGGATCGTCGCGAGGATCCCGCCAATGACGAGTACCTGCCCGGCTGCGCCATGGTGGATTCCTGCTCGAACATCCTGACCGGTGACCAGTTCTACAACTTCCTGAACCACAACTTCGACCGCCACTACGACCAGAACCGCGCTCCCTTGGGCCTGTACTTCCACGCCGCCTGGCTGAAGAACAACCCCGAGTTCCTCGACGCCTTCCTCTACTGGATCGACGAGATCCTGGCCAACCACAACGACGTCTACTTCGTGACCATGACGCAGGTGATCCAGTGGATGCAGAATCCGCGCACCATCAGCGAGGTCAAGAACTTCGAGCCCTGGAGGGAGAAGTGCGTGGTCGAGGGCAAGCCCGCCTGCTGGGTACCCAACACCTGCAAGCTCACCTCCAAGGAGGTGCCCGGGGAGACCATCAACCTGCAGACCTGCGTGCGGTGCCCCAACAACTACCCATGGGTCAACGATCCCACTGGCGACGGTTTCTTCTAAGTCAGCGGTTAGCCCCCACCCCCGCTCACACTCAATCCCCCAGCCTCAGCCTCAGCCTCAGCCACACCTCTCACCAAACTGCCAGGTCTACTCCGACACAACCACTCGATCGACAATCGACTATCGACTATCTGAATTTTCTGCAAGACTTGGACGAGTATACTTTTATTGACTGACTACGGGGCGCCAGGATACGACCACCGTCCCTTCGGCAAGTCCTTGCTGTGTTACGGCTACGTTAAATCAACATGAAAATTCGAAAAGAAACCCACAGAAGATTTTCAAAACTGCAAGCCACAACATCCACACTTGTGTTTACGCTCTTTTTGTAGTTTTACGTTAACTTGTATGTGTATATTTAAATGATAAAAACGAAAAAATAAAACTAAAAACCACAAAAAATTTGAAAAAAAATCGAGAAAACCAACACCAATAATGGATTTCTAAATCGCTCCCCCTTTGTTCCAGCCAAGACAATGCACAAAGGCATAAAATTATTATCTACTTAGCCAGCAGCCGAAATATGATTTCCAAGAAAGCAAGCCGAGAAAAAACGAGAGAAACGAAGCCCCAAATTTGTATGCTATCTACCCACTGACTTACTAACCAGTTTTCGGCATTATTCGACGGGGAAAAATAAGACACGAATTTGAATAACAATAACGCGTTTTTGGTGCTCAGTTTCGATTTCAGTTGAAGCCCCCGGCCACCGGCCGCCGTGTGCATTTCATATGTAAATTTCGCCCATGCCGAGACAGGTTTCTTTCTTTGGCCACCTAGCACCGATCCGGTCTAGAATTAGATATATTAGCCTATATTATACGGACTCGAAGGCAGTATAAAAAGCATCGAGATTTTCTAATTTGTATGCGCACAAATCAATGCAGAGGCAGATTCGGCTCTTGATATCGCCGTGGAGATGTCAAAACAGGTTCTTCTTGGGCTTGGTTATTTGTTGTTTTCGCCTCGGATCGGATCGGATCGATTCGATTTGGTTCGGCCTGACTGGGCCCCGGGCTCTTTGCGCAATCCCAAACAAATCGCAAAAAGCTGCTAATTAATTTTAAGCATTGCAAATTTTCGGCTGGAAATACCAGGCCCATACAGATGTGTGTATATAACATATAATATTTATATGCCTTACACATTTTGCAGCCCAAATAAATAAATACGGATTTGTGGTATGTACATATGTATCTTTCTGTACGAATTCGATGCATAAATAAGTTTTATCACCAATCAAGGTAAGCGGCTCTCCGCGGCTCCAAAAGTGGCCCAAAAAACGAGTTCCCTCCGCTCAGGTGTGTAAGCCAGTGTGTGTGCCAGTGTGTGTGCGAGTGTAACTTGAGCAAACTTTTACTTTTGCGAGCCGAGGTAAGTGAACTAGTTGCAAAGTGGGCGATTTGCATAAATTGCACACGAGACGACAAACGCGCAGGTAGGCGCAGTCGGCACAGTGGGACAAAGTCCATTTGAAAATGTGACAAATTTGCAGTAGAACATCATATTAGACCTAAGGAATCAATACATTCTTAGTTTGAATGCTACGAGGATCTAATATGATTTCTAAAATAAAAAAAATTCCAAAACTCCTATAGATGTATAAATTTTATAGATGTCGATGACTCAAAGTACTATAATTCAATACACATTTAAGCGGCTTATCTTTATTTATCTGTTTGCAAATAATATTTCACTCAAAATTTGTCAGTTTGAGAAATATGCATAAAATTAAATTAATTAATGCTGTTTCCTAGCTCTTAACCACACTTAAATATAGAGTAACACGGAATAACCAGTTCCGTTTAGAATGAGATGGAAAGCCAGTGGAACTGGGCTATTAATTATATTATCCCGTTGGTATCCACTTAACATGCTGCATATTTATACAAACTGGATTCGGTTCTGAAAAGGAGTATGTCTTATCCACGCTTTGCAGGGTTTGAGTCCACTGTTCACCGTCGACGGGTACTTAATTCTCGAATATGCTTCCTTGTTCTGGGAGCCGCAACTTATCTCGATGGAGGTGGAGTATGTGTGTAAGATACTGCCCATTCGGCTGACGTCAATGCGGCAAGGTGAGGCTAGCAGCTTCCAGGTGCCTGATATGTGGTCTCGCGCCGCGGTGCAGCTGTCAGGTGATCAGCAGAAGACTTGGCAAATTTTGACAGGCCATTTGTGGGGAGTTCAAGACACCGTCGCGAACCATAATTGCATAATGATGAAGGAGACCAAAAGCAGATCGCAGCTGATGAGTTTTTCAAATGGAAATGGAAGTGGAAATGAAAATTGAAAGTCAAAGGCAAACACACTCGCACCCATCGGTTCCGATATGCTGGGGACTGACTAAAAAGAAAGTCCGTTATTTGCTGCAGGCCTTCGGTGCTCTCGGCTCGCCATAAATTAAACGCTCCCCGGTGGATCGGATCGGAGCTGAAGATATAGCGAGATATAGGAGGAGGGACAGGGTGGATCGCGGTTACGCAACCCAGCTCGTGTTTTGGTATTTTTTTTTCTTTTATGGTTATGCATTTCTTTTACAGTTTACAGGCTCATCTTCAACTTCGACTTCGGTTTATTGTCTTGACCACCATTTCCTTCATTAACAATTCCGTTTCGTTTGCTTTTCTCAAAAAGTAATTTCTCTTTTCCCCTCTAAATCACTCCCTTGCTTAAAGGCTGTTTGGGTTTTATTTTTTTCAGAAAATATCAATAAGGTTAACTTAACAAGAACTATGCATATGAAACACACAAACTATGCAGTTGATGGCTTTACAAGATTTATTAATTAAACTCAACTTATTGATTTTACCTTTAAATGAAAAATGTATATATTGGAATGGCATTCACATATCTACAAAAAAGATAGTTCGATGAAGCAATGAAATTAGATCACTTTGATCTGGCAGTGTTCTTAAATATATTTCGTATATATTATACCCGAACTATCTATGCAATTAAAAGGCCAGAGATCGAAGAGATCATAACTTAACATCTCTAGCAAAGTGAAATTTCCAACTAATGACAGGTTTCTTGCGAATCACAAATGCAGACAGATGGCCAGAGCTCGGCTTTTCATTTCGTATGCAAAATAATTCGCGTTAATTGGCCGAAGGACTATGGAAAAGCCCATGGGCGTTGCTGATTTGACTAAAAAGCTCTTTCGGCTTTCGGCTCTTTTCAAATCAAAAGTGTGTCATTCACTCGGCTAACTGGCATCGACGCGTCGACCTTTCCAGTGCCACGAACAGCTGCGAAAAAGGTTAAAACGCTTACAAATTTAAATCAAATCAAAGGCAACACCAATCACAACGGCGGCGCGCTTCGGCGGCGACCACAACTACAAATCGAGGCAAAATCGAGGGCAACTAAATTATGTAAATCCGTAAGACCAATGGAAAAAGATGATAAAATAAAACGATTTTCACTCTTCATCTGGTCATCGCTTTGGGGTGCCATCATATCATCAGCATTTTCACTCTAATTGAAAAACCAGTTTTAACAGTTGATTAAACGGCAAGAAGCAGACGCGGAGTAATAACAATAATCAGTGTTTTTGTGTTGGCTTTCGAAGTGATGCGGTTGAGGGATTATATCACCGGCGCGCTGAAATTAATTGTAACTAAGAAAATGCTGCAATCAGGCATTTCGCACTGGGGAAGGTGAACCGCTTTTTGCAGCATCTTCGTGCATCGTGCCCAGCGGCAGGCAGCCTTCACCGCCGCCACTCCAGCTGGTCTCGAATTGGTCAATCGCAATTAAAATATAATTGTGATCCGATGCGATTCCAAGAATTTTCCACTGCAAAAACACCTCATACGCCATGTTGGCCATGTCTCTGCAGTCTCACTTGACGTATGTGTACTATGTTCTCCTTGCGACACAGACACGAGCACGAACACGAACACGAACCCGTTCTCAAGTTCAGGAAATAACTATGCACAATATACTGGAAATACTCGAATAAATTGCATTAACACGCCACCACGCCGATTTCTTCTAGATCGGTCGCGAATAACACTTAATTGACATTGCTGGGGGCCTTTTTTATGCGGCTGTCCCCTGGCCATTCTGTCGTTCAGGTGAAAAGCCAAGATGGAGGCTGCATTGAAAAAATACTTGACTTACGAGCCGACTATGAGACCACTGATCACTTGATCTTGGTAAGTATATGCCGAAGGCTATAATCATTTCAGCGAACAGATGGGATGTGGATATTCTACGAAGATCTATGGAGAGAATGTTGTCCATGTTCATTAATGTTTTGATACATATATAATAAACTTATTAAATAAAACATTTATTAAATAAATAGGAAATATAGATAAATGTTAATTCAACAATGAAGAGATACGTTTCCCTTAAAGAGAGTGGAATGACGTATAAATCTATGGGTAATCTCCATGCGTACCTAATCATATTGTCTATAGATAATACTTTTGTTTTAAAATTAGCAATGGAGGGTAAAGCTAACAGTTAACCAGACATTGATCTAAGAAATTTTAAAATACTTTATTAGTTTTAAAATGTAACAGCTAAATATTTACTGAAAATACATCAAATTCGCAATATTTATACAACTAATTGAGTTCCTTTAAGATAAGAAAACTCTTAGAATTCCATTAAGTTGATTACTTAATAAAACAATTAATATTCAATGCGTTTTAAAGACTTATTTAAAGACATATTTACTTAAACCCTTCAAATTAAGCAGGTAAGGTCTATTGTCTTCCATCCGGCCAAGTGCATCGTTTGTTTTCGAAGCAAATATTGACAGTTCCTGTTGGTACCCTCGATTCGTCACAGGCGGCTTTGGAATCTGTGCCTGCAAGTTGTCGCCAGCGTTTCATATCCGCAAACATGCTCCGTTTTGCTGCTCTTTTTTTTGCTGCCCCGTTTTTCGCGTTTCGTCTTTCGAGTTACGGGTTTGGCTCCGGTGGCCACCTTTGGATGGCTTATTGAATAACAGGCGGCAGAGCAGTCGCTGGAAGGTTGCTCGGTATGCGGCCCTTAAGCCGCCTGCATCTCCTCATCTCCGCCTGCTTTACATAACGGCGACCTGGCGGTGCAAAAAGTAAAAATACTCGCAAAACAAAACAGTTAACAGCGGCTTCATCGGCTTGCCATTAATTAAGAAACCGATGATGATGATGGCGGTCGGACAGGGAGTGCAGTTAAATTTAACCGCTGTGAGTCACCGAATCAAGGGACCGGACCGTCTCCTGCTGGAACCCTCCACCGCAGCCCAGTTTTCCCGAGGTTTAATAACCTCCCAGTGTCTTAGCCACGTTAACAAGAATTTTATGCGACGTCCGCGACGGGCATACGAATTGGTCGAAGCTTCCAGCCCAATCCGATCCCGATTAGTATGCATCCGGCGGACTCACCTCCATGCGATTGGGATTCTCTGCGGGCCTCCAGGTGAAAATAAAAAGTAACTATGGACAGTAAACGTGCGGGAACACACGCTTTGGGGCAAAAGAATAACAAAAACAGTTACGAAATCGAGATTTCCGACAATAGTTTTCGGACAGAATCGAGAGACGACGCCGAGCCGCAGATGTTCAGACAAGACAGACTCGCAAATTCAGGGTCAGTGGCAGAAAAGATTGATGGGCAGTCGCATTTGATTTATGTCTAAGCCGATGACTAAGTAGCGGAGCAACCAAGCCCAGAGGTGCAGCGGCGCAGAGGTCCCAAATCTGGTCTGGTCTGCGCCCCACCTGTGCCTGCGCCAGCGCCTGCGCCTGTAAATGCTAATTGGGGCTTTCTTCGCGCGGCGAGAGACGCCTGCGCAGCGCACACCTCTTGGCATTTCGAAATGCGATCCACAGGGCTCGCGCTCCCCTCGAAAGCTCCGAGCCGGCGCCGGCGCAGCCGTGGTAGACAGCCGCGTCCCATGGTGGGTACCACGGAACTCACCACTCCGGCTCAGCCGGCCAAGACACCTCGGCTTAATAAATAGAACCCGCTGCTGGTGGCCAACACCTAGTGTAAGCGTGGCTGTGTATTGGAAGAGTGGCTCCGTTCACTCCATCACTGCATCGACCAACCATTCCCACCCAGAGTCTGGGCAAACGTCAGTAGAGTTTCTCCAGGTTTCCGTATGTGTTGCTAACCCTTCGCCTCGTTTCCGATCCAGAGAGCTCCAGAGAGTCAAACATGGCGCGTTGGTGGCCAATTTTGGGCCTTGTGTGCCTGTGCCTGGCAGCGGGTGAGTACCGTAGTTAGCGTCTAGCACCTACACTTAGCATTAAGTAGCCGCCGCGTTGACCTTTGGTGCCGCTTTCCGCAAGGTTGCTACCACACAATCGAATCGAATCGAAGAAAAACCGAAGAGAAGCTCAAAAGAGCCACTTGGCTCCTCGCCTCGGTCGCTGGCCAAGGCGAATAAACTTGAAAAATAAGTGCGAGCTGAGTGCGGAGCCAAGTAATTAGCGGCATGCAATCCATCAAACCTATCCTTCAGCCAGCCGATGATGTAACCGAGCGGAGAAGGAAAGGCAAAAGTGTGGCATGAGGACGAAACCGGGCTGGCCACAAAGTGGAATTAGCATAGGAAAACGGCCTGCCGTCGCGACGGTTCCGTTTTGAATACCCAGCCGACGATCGCCGACGTTGTTTATGCAATATCATTTTAATGTTAAACCGAAAACGGGTTTCCAGTCCGGCAATGCACAAACCCGTTCCAGCGGACACCTTACATGACGAGCCGATCCGATCCGTTCCGATATATTCCGCCAGCATTCCCCAGCATTCGCAAGATACCCGAATCCGAGTCCGAATCCGAATCCGAACCCGTCCGCGCCTATAAATGGGATCAGGCGCTTTCGTTTGCCCTTTCGATTTCATCCAAACGAGATGAAGCTGTCTCCGCCAGTTATGAACAAAAATGAGAGTTGTTTTGGTCGGCTAGAAGTGGTACTCGGTACTGGAATTGCCTCACAAACGGCCAAAACCGAAAACCGGTCGAAAGTCGTTCGTGTTGGCAGTAAATTAACCATTAGAGCCCATGAGGTGCGGCCAATTACCATGGTTTAGTCAGTGATTAGCTCGCAGACTAGTCTTAGTTTAATTGCACAATTAAGGATTAGGCGGAGACTTCAATGGAGTACAAATGTTATGCCGACATTGCACTAAATAATCCGAAATGAATCGATCTGCAGTTAATATTAGACTAAACATGGAAAGCTATAATTTGTTAATATTTATTAATATAAAAATAATGCATACGAGTCAAAGAACATTTTATTGCATTTTTGAATAGCACAGTTCCTTTCAAAACTCGTCATATCCAATATAGAAAAAGATTATATTTGTTGATTAAAGTAGTCTTAACCATTATATATCTTAAATATATTATTGTGATATAGTCCAAGTTTTAAAAAAAACGAATCAAAATAAATTTACAGTACATTACATATTTTTCGAATATACTTATCGGTAGAATCTTAATAAATAATAATTTTAATAATACGCATCCAAGGAACGCCCTTTAATAGAAAAATTCATTCAATTGCAGCACATGGCCAGGACAAGCTGGAAGGCGTTGACGTCGAGGAGGTGTGCGCCGACCGTCCCGCGGACGAATACTTCCGCCTGGATACCGAGGGTGACTGCCGCGAGGTGTACAGGTAAGCCGCTCTCCACCACTTAGCTCTCTGTCCGATCGCCCGGCCCTGGTGGCCAAGTCCAGGCGGCGCCTAAGCCCATGCCTGGCAGCCAACACACAACTCCTACAAACGTATTCTTGCACCTTCTTGTATCGGTATCGAAAGGTGCGACAGTGCCGGCGAAGATGGCAGATGGCGTCTAGCATCGATTCGCTGCGCCGGCGGCCTGGCGTTCGATGTGTTGCGCCAACTTTGCGATTGGAAGTCGAATGTGAAGACTTGCGATGTGCTCGAGAGTAAGTGACCGCCACCCAGTTCACTCCGCTGCGGATGCGCGGCTCCAGATACTTCCCGAGAGCCACGGTCCTAAGCTACTACCCTACTCTATCCCCTATCCTAATCTCCGCTCTGCCTGTCTATCTGTCTCTCACCTCTGTGTGCCTCTGTCTCTCTGTCTCTCTCTCTGTGTGTCACTAAACCCGGGGAGTCCCCGAAAATCAATCGAGTCATTGCATAAACACAAGTCCCGAGCCCCCGAGCTCCCGAGTCCCTTGAATCGGCGCCAAAGTTCTCCTAGCTAGCGAAGCAATCCGAATTAGAACATGACCTTTATTTTGTAGATGTACCAAGTCTGGTTTGAAAGAAATTCAGTGTCCCTCGGGTCTGGCCTTCGACGTGCTCAAGCAGACCTGCGACTGGAAGGCCAAGGTGACCAATTGCGATGAGAAAGAGAGTAAGTGTGCCGACAACTAGCCAGAGCAACCAACCACCAACCAACCAAGCCAAACAACCAACACCTGTAAATATATGTAGTAGTCAGCAATGTTAGACTTCCGGAACTTTGGTAGATCCAGAAAGAAAACCGAATAAAGAATCCTAACCTAACCCAGCTCGAAACTAACCCCGCCTATTGTCACCCATCACACTCATGTAAATACTTCTCATTTCAAAATTTAGACATTTGTTGTCACTAACCCGGTTTTTAGGACTCCTAAAAGGCACCCCAACTAACTGACTGTTTCTCCCCAACTCCCGCAGAGCCCCGCAAGGCCAAGCCCATCCTGAAGACGGATGAGCCCATCTGCCCCGAGGGCAAGCTCTCCTGCGGCGATGGCGAGTGTCTGGACAAGGAGCTCTTCTGCAACGGCAAGCCCGACTGCAAGGACGAGTCCGATGAGAACGCATGTTGTAAGTGCAGTTTGTTAAATTTCAAATTGTTGGGTTTTCTTTTTTAAATATCTTTGAGAAGTGAAGAAAAGTTGAAGAAAGCACCGTACCTTGTCTTCCTTTAAGCATTCCTCTCAGAGACTAATCTCGCAAGTTTTTTTCTTCCCCCAGCCGTCGACGAGGATCCCAACCGCGCTCCTGAGTGCGACCCTACCCAGTGCGCCCTGCCCGACTGCTTCTGCTCGGCGGACGGAACCCGCATTCCCGGCGGCATCGAGCCCCAGCAGGTGCCCCAGATGATCACGATCACCTTTAACGGCGCCGTCAACGTGGACAACATCGATCTGTACGAGGACCTGTTCAACGGTCAGCGCCAGAACCCCAACGGCTGCTCCATCAAGGGCACCTTCTTCGTTTCGCACAAGTACACCAACTACTCGGCCGTGCAGGATCTGCACCGTCGCGGACACGAGATCTCCGTGTTCTCGCTGACGCACAAGGATGACCCCAACTACTGGACGGGTGGTAGCTACGACGACTGGCTGGCCGAGATGGCCGGCTCTCGCCTGATTGTGGAGCGGTTCGCCAACATCACCGACGGTTCCATCATTGGCATGCGTGCTCCCTACCTGCGCGTGGGTGGCAACAAGCAGTTCGAGATGATGGCTGACCAGTTCTTCGTGTATGACGCCTCCATCACTGCCTCCCTGGGTCGCGTTCCCATCTGGCCGTACACGCTCTACTTCCGCATGCCGCACAAGTGCAACGGCAACGCCCACAACTGCCCGTCGCGTAGCCACCCCGTCTGGGAGATGGTGATGAACGAGCTGGATCGTCGTGATGACCCCACCTTCGACGAGTCCCTGCCCGGTTGCCACATGGTCGACTCCTGCTCCAACGTGGCCACCGGCGAGCAGTTCGCCCGCCTTCTGCGCCACAACTTCAACCGACACTACAATAGCAACAGGGCTCCCCTGGGCCTGCACTTCCACGCCTCGTGGCTGAAGTCCAAGAAGGAGTACCGCGACGAGCTGGTCAAGTTCATTGAGGAGATGCTGGGCCGCAACGATGTGTTCTTCGTGACCAACCTGCAGGTGATCCAGTGGATGCAGAACCCCACCGAGCTGAACTCGCTGCGCGACTTCCAGGAGTGGAAGGAGAAGTGCGACGTCAAGGGACAGCCCTACTGCTCCCTGCCCAACGCGTGTCCCCTGACCACCAGGGAACTGCCCGGGGAGACCCTCCGTCTGTTCACGTGCATGGAGTGCCCGAACAACTACCCCTGGATCCTCGATCCCACCGGCGACGGCTTCTCCGTCTAAGGCCCACTCTTCTATCTTCCCAAGCTCCCCAATTCCCGAATTCCAAAATTCCCAAACAGGAGAACAACTCACAGTAGTTCCACCGAGAGTCTGATAACCTAAAGCAAGAAAGTCCCTACAAACTGTACCAGCGAGCCTACGTTGAACTGTCTATAAAAATACTCAAATTGTTCAAATCTTGTGATTGTGTGATCCTAAACCAGTTTCCCTGTCCGCTATTATTTATGTACATTTCATTTTCCGACTCCCATCTGTCCTGCTTTCCACTTTCCATCTATCCATCTATGTATCTGTATATCTGTATCTCCTCCAATGTATCTGTATCTTTATCTTGCTTCTCTCTTCTTTCCTCTCCATTTATGTTGATGATAAAGTGATTTGTTTTAATTTACTTCGCTGCTTCTTTGACCAGTTCAAAGACAATTTTCACAATCCAACAAAACCAAGCGCCAAAAATCGCAGCAGCAAAATATCTTCGTAATTGTATAAGTATTTTTTATAAGAAAAATATAAAAAATATATATAAAAAAAATAAGTATGAATGGTGTTTTTAATGTCAGGTTTCGAGGATTTTACAAATATGGTGGGAAAACTGAAATAGAAACAATTAGTATCAAGCCAACAAATAAATAATCACAAGTGTTGCTGTGCTACTTGGTTCATTTTATTCTTGCACATGAAATCTGCACTCGCTAATTGCGGGAAACTACGTTCTCATTATTACTTAACTATTACAATAACGATTTGTTTGCAAACACAAATTTCATAAATGAACGAATTTTACAAAGTAAGAAATCGTTTCTTGAGCCAAAGAGATCTCATTTTTACTTTTTGCGAAACATATGCGAAACATATTTTATCCAGATAACTTTAGCTAAATGGCATTAAACTAAGTAAAATCCATTGACTCGAACACAGGCTTACCAAGTGTGTTGACCAATGGCAAATCTTGAAAATCTGTAAAATTTACCCAATTATTATTTGCAAATAAATCGCTCGCATAAACGTAGCATTTGCAGTGGACGATTTGGAACGCAGATCAGAGCCGATTATAGCCATAGACGCACTTGCTGATCCCAACTGGTGGAGGCTAGACACATGCCATTGGGGCACAGGCTGATGCAAGTGATGCGGTTCTCGTGCCCAGACAGAGTGCCTAGAGCGACAATGTAAATAAGGGGAGAAGCCAGAAAATCGATATAAGTCAAGTGCCAGCCTGAGCACTAGTCCCCGCTCTCCCATACCCATACCACCAGCAATGGTCACCGATACCCACCCGTGTGCCGCTGCTTCATTGTATCCCACGAGTGCACATTGCCCTCAATGCCGGCGCACATGAGGTAGCGCCCGCTGGTCGACAGAGCTAATGGGCACAGAAAATCAGATTAAAGCCTCTCAAAAGTCAAGGCGACCAAGAGCGCCGGTCAAGACGGAACCCACCGCACGACGTGAAGCCCGTGTTCTTCTGGGGAGGCTCATACAGTCCGATTTGCTGGTCCGCCCGCAGGTCGTACATGCGCGCCGTCTGATCCTCCGAGCAGGAGGCGAAACCAAAGCCACTGGGATGATACTGAAATAAAACAATGTAGAATAGACAGACACAGTTTAACACGTTCCCTCTGTGTTCAATAGATAAAATTTTGAAAATACAAGACATTTTGAAGTGAAATTTGTCATTATATGTATGTATCGGTCACCTGTCCCTTTTTTTCTAATTAAATTTTCATTTCTTTGGCGTCCTTGAAAATTCTGCGATTATCTTTAATGTATCTGCATGATGTATAGGAGTACATCTTAGAACTTTTAAGATAGTATCTTACACCAAAAGCAAGATAGGCCTTTTCATTCTCTTAAGCTTACGACTAAATGTGTAAAGGATGTTGATTTAATTACTCACGCAGACAGAGGACACGTCCATATCGTGACCAAAGAACATCTGCTTGTGGCCCTGTTCACGGACATCCCACAACTTGGCAGTTTTATCCACAGATCCGGTGATATAAGTCTTCATATCGGGCGATAGCGATAAGCCAGCAATATCGCCAGCATGTCCATTGAAATCCATCGTCTTGACACCCTTCTCCAAATCCCAATGGCAGCTGTAAGCGCGGAAAGGTTGTCGATAAAGAAATTCATGCATTTTTTGCGGTAGCAAATACGAATAACCCACATTTTCATGTCGCCCGAGCCGGTGATCAGATGTCCATCGTCCAGGAAACGGCAAGAGCTGAGAAAGCCCTCGTAGCCCATCAGCTCCTTGACCATCTTTGCCACTCCGGAGGCGTCTCGGTTGTTGACATCGTACACGGTGCACTGGTTATCCATTCCTCCGCAGGCAACGAAGTTGCCCGACGGCGAGAAGGCCACCGTCATCACCCAAGCCGATCTCAAGGGGATGATCTGCACCTTGTTGGCGGTCCACGTGTCCCAGATGATCAGCTTGCCATCCAGGGATCCAGTGACGCAGTGCCGCGAGTCCCCGGCGAAGTGCACGGAATTCACCTTGTTGATGTGTCCCTTGAGGATCTTCTTCGAGGAGAATCGGATCTTGGGCACATCGCCCATATCACCGCATTTGTCGGTTATTGAGCAATCCGCCTTGGACTTTTGATCCTCCTAAGAAATAAACATTTATATTTATATTTATATTTTCCTCAGGCAGAAAAGGGTAATTCATTTTAAACGTTAAGTTATATACTTTGAAAACTTTTTAAATAAATGATGTTCATTTTAAAAATGCAAAAAACAACCATAGTATGAAGTATAGATTGAGTAGTCTGGGTATGCTGATCATGAATATACAATATACAATGTTCCTCCACTTGTATACCCTTCCAGGGTATTACAAGAAGTAAAGGAGGCATTTCCAAGTCGATCTAGCTATATCCGTTTGTCCGTCTGTCCGTTTCAACGCCAATTAGTCCCTCAGTTTTGAAGCTATCTGAATGAAACTTTATAGTCTTCTTTATCTCTAGCTCTCTCTTTCACTCGTATATAAGTGGAAACAATCCGGATCGGTCAACTATATCATATAGCTGCCATAGGAACAATCCGAAAGTTAAAGGAAAAAATATTACAACTTCACCATTTTTCACCATAAATTCATCTACTCTGAGATATGAGCCATTTGTTTTATTTCAGAATTTCGTTTTTAGTTTTTTAAAAATCGGACGACTATATAGCATAGTTGCCATAGAAACGACCGGTAACTGTACTGGAAAATGTAAAACTTTAAATGTAAAAAAATTTACAAAATATGTTGAACTGTAATAATAATATGAATATTAAAGTATATCATATTATAATAAATATGGATAAATTATGAATGATCCAGTTGCAATCTGCAATCGCAGAAATTAGCTTCTTTTATTGTTAACAATGTTTATAATTCATATGAATTCATATGATTGAAGGCGTTGCCATAATATTCCATATTCCTGTACGCTTTTGCTTCCAATTATTCAAATAAAGTTGTATTCCAAATTACAAAATTTACACAATTTATTTCAATAACTCATATTTATATTTATATTATAGTTTAGTTTATTTAGTTTTTGAGCTATCCGGTCAAAATATGAATATAAGTACCTATACTTATTTCTGAGGCAAATAGTAAGAATTATAATCCCAATAACAAAATCTGTGTTAGAGGTTAGATATTGGAAAACTGACAGAAATAAATATATATTTCTGTTCAAAACCTGCATTAAATTAATTAAATTTGTTGTAGTCTATTACACTTTAATCTAATATATCCCATATATATTTTGCATTATTTTTGGTTTGACATTTTTTTTTTCTAAAACACATAGATTTCAAGGAAACCAGCTTGTAATCTAAGTGTTTAAGAAAACAATTTCAAAACATGAAGGATGATTTTGAAACCTTTAAATATAAACTTATTTAAAACCTATATTTATCGTTACTAAATTAAATTAATTTAATTATTTTTATATATAAATGCTTGTTATTAAGTGGATAACCATTTATTTTGACTTATTGAGTTAAAGATGTGCAATTATTTTCAATTAGTTAATCATTTTCCCTAGCATATGTGTACTTATTTAATTATATTTTACTTTTGGCTTGCATTATGTAACAATTATTTTTTTTTTAATTCCAGGCGCGTTGTGCTTAACTGAAAATATCAACATCGTTAACCTTGAATTTTTGTATCATTCCATTGATTTCGTCGTAGAGTTTTTGTGTTTCAGCATCAATTTTCGGCATGATTGAGCATTAATTAAAACGGACCGCAGCAATATTTGCAAAGGTAATACAATGTATCGTTATAAGCAGCACCGCGTCGCACAATAAACTGAGTTCTGAGCAATTTGTTTCGCTTGCATGTTATGATGTTTTTCTTTTTCCGTCGGTAATGCAATTAACTAATTGGATTAGCCGCTAAATTCGAATATATACAAAAACGAATTTTGGGCGCCAAAGTCTCGAGATGCAATGGCGTTAGTACATTCCCGAATGGCAGGAATGGCCGGGATGCGGTCACACTGCGCCCACAGCTGTTCGGTCACCTCATTTTTGTTTTTTGCTTTTATTTATAACAATTCGTTAAATGAACCACTAAATAGACCGAAGGCAGCAGCAGCAGCATGGACGCCAAGTAGGAGACACCATGGAGACGCTGCCATGTGCCATCCAGCTGCAGGAGCCCCAGGAGCCGCCCCCGCATCCGCAGCTTGTGAATCTCAGCATGGAGGCGAGCCTGGGCGAGAATGTGGTCAGCATTCCCAAGGAGCTGATCCTCATCTCACTGGTCTCCCAGGAGCAGTCGCTCTACAATCCCAAGCACCCCAACTATCGGAGCACCAAGGTCAAGGATGAGAAGTGGCTGGAGATTGGCAGCAATGTGGGCTGGTCTGGTGAGTGGACGACATGGTTTCTCCTTCTAAGATGACCTCCAACGCTTCATCCTTAGATGTGCAGTGCAAGTCAAAGTGGAAGGCCATGCGGGACCAGTACTGTCGGGAGCTGAAGCGCGCCAAGGCCTGCGCGAAGGTGGTCAAGTGGAAGTACTTCAAGGAGTTGGACTTTCTGCGTCCCTATGCACTGGCAAGGCAGTAAGTGGAAGCAATGGCAGCAAATAGCCAGTCACAAAACTTATACTTTCATCACCAGTTACCGGGGAAGATCTGGCCAGAATGCTGCTGGCATTGTACCCACGGTGACTCCAATTTCGATGCCACTCGGCAATTCCTTCAGCAGCAACAGCAGCAGCCAGAACTTGAACCTCTCCGGCAGCATAAAGATAGAGGATGGCGGTGCCACCACGCTGCTAGATAACTGCAGCTTCAGCAGCTCGGCCAGTGCAGTGGACAAGAAGCCGGCAACCACTTTCATGACCAGCCACATGAGTGCTGTGCTGCAGCAGTCGCAGCCGGAGAGCAACTGGAACTACTTGACCGACGCCGGAGGTGGTGCAGCGCCGTCCATCATAGTACAGTGTGGAACCGCAAACACAACCACCGTGGTGGACACTCTGTACAACGAAATTGTGAATGCCGTTAATCAGTCTAGCTCGGGGGCCACAGCATCGGCTTCCAGTGCGACCGCCACACCAAACGCTGCCGCGCACAATCAGTCGGCGACAAATGCCGAAGAGGAGGACGACGATCCCATACACACCTTCCTAAACATGGAGAGCTACTTTGAGAAGGAACTGATCACGCTGATCCAGCAGGAAGACATGATCTACAACTACAGCAATGAAAACTATCGCAATGCCAAGCTCAAGATGGAGGTGTGGGAGGAGATCGCGCGGAAGCTGAAGAAGTCCGGTGAGAAGCTGTCGAGTTTATCGAATATTTAAGAGTACTAATCCTGCAGGATTCATTCTAGTGAGGCAGTGTCGTCTAAAGTGGAAGGCGTTGAGGGACCAATATGCGCGCGAACATAAACGATTGAGAACACTGATGCACATGGACGCCACGTCGCGGTGGAAGCACTACGATTCACTCGGCTTTCTGCAAAAGTACATTCAACAAAAGACGCTGTAAGAATATTAAAAACAAATTTAAAACTTGAAAACAGGGATAGCTCATATCATACACTTTTTAGGCATTTATATTTAAAGTGTAGATTATTATGAACCTATTATAATTCACAATTACATTACTTTCAGGGAGAACGACCCTCAACTTGGCATGCTGCTGCCCAAGCATGACCCGACGAGGGATTTGGAGGAGCACATGGCCCACTCCCATTCGCCACCCGCACAGCAGCAGAGCACCCTGGAGTCCTCGCCAAGTTCCCAGCTCAGCATGCCCGCTCTGCCTCCCTTAACAGGCCCGCACAAGGCCGAGTTGACCAACTCAATGCCAGAGCAGCAGCAAGAGGAGCAACATCAGGCTAGTGACCTGTGCGTAGCCACTTACGACGATATGGACATTGAGAACTACATCAATGGGGGCGAGGCTCACCATGAAGATGATGAAGAGGATGACGAGGATGAAGAAATGGAGGGTACCACGGCGGCGGAACAAACTCAACAGCAGCATGTAGTGAGCTATGATCATGATGAGGGACCTGTTTACATGGAGGTTCAACGTGTGGACAGTTCCTTGGCCAAGCAGGATCAGCTCAGCGACGGGGCCTCCAACATAGAGCATCAGCAGCAGCCATCCACTGGGGACTTCCAGCAAAAGTTGGAGATACAGACGCCCACTACTCCACGATATCAGAATGCTGCCAACACTCCCAGCTCCGCCTCCACTTCCCGCTATCACTCGGCGCCCATTACACCAAACAAGCCCAACCATGTGGAGTTTCCACCCGTCAACGGCCACAATCCTGGCGAGGATGATGAGATTGGTGCCTTTTTCAAGGCAGTGGCCATGAAGATTCGGAATGCCCAGTTGGAGCCGGTTGCTTTTACCGATCTGCAAATAGATATTCTGCGAGTCATTAACGAGGCACTGAGAAACCACTAGCACTGCTACTAGCAGCAGCACTATTTGCATACAGATGGAAAAATAAGTTTGAGCGGACCATCAATGGTTTCAGAGCGTTTTATTTTAGCTTCTAAGTGTTATTTCGAAAGTGTTTTCTTTTAATTTGTAATTAAGTTGAGTTTTGTAAAGGTCTTTTAATTTTGTGAACCTTTAAACGCGAACATCGATTGGCTGAGCTGCTCAAAGGCGAAACTTATTAAGCTGTTAACTGTACATAGACCTAAATCCAATAAATACAACTGAACGAATAGTGTTTGTTAGCTTAGGATGATTCCAGTAGTCACACCCTGGCTGGATCTAAGGATTCTAACTATTATATAAATAAATATATAAAATTGTAACAAACTCGTACACGAAACAAAACAAGAAAATATTTTTTAAAGAAAATGATTTTAAGTGTTTATGTTGGATAGATATATTCAGGGATACTACTTCAAAGGGATTTCGGGAATCATAGAACATGTATCGATGTTTTAAGCTATATTTCTATATTTCGTCTATACATATTTGATATATCGCATCTATGTATATAATATATATATATATATGATACAGTCGTCCCATTTTTATGAAACTTAAAAAGAAATTCTAAAATAATATAGAATGCTTGTACTTAAAAGTACAAGGGGTTATGTTAGAGTTATAATTTTTTTCTTAAAATTTTCTTGACCTTTCCTATGGCACCTATAAGATATAGTAGTAAGAGTTTTATAAATTTAAGTCTGAAACTCTGAAATAATATACAAATCCATAACCGAGAGTTAATCAAGATATGTTTAAAAGCACTAAAGTTTTTTTTTCTACAAATCTCGACTTTTTCTATTGCAGCTATATGATATAGTCGTCCGATCTGGCCCGTTCCGACTTATGTACGAGTAAGAGTATATAGAAGATTATCTGCAAAGTTTAATTTAGATAGTTTAAAAACAGAGGGACTAGTTTGCGTGGAAACGGACGGACAGACGAACATGGCTAGATCAACTCGGCTGTTGATGCTGATCAAGAATATATGTATATACTTTATAGAGTCGGAGAAATTTTTGACTTAAATTATAATACCCTGCAAGAATATAAAAACAAGCAATTAATACATATTTTTATTTAAATTCGATGCACCAAGGCTTTAGATATTTTTGAAATATTGAGCGCCATATTTGGACCATTTACTACCTACTCCTGATGCATAGTATAATATGCAGAAACTATCAAAGTATGAAAATATTCGCTTAGTCATACTGTTGAATGGGTCAAATTGTAACCTACAGGAGTATACAAACGTCGGTTTACGAAGCTAGGTTTCTTTATAGTTTTAACTGTGTAATATTTAAATTTTTAAAATCCTTTGAAATCTGTAGCGCAACTGAATATTGAGCTTTTTAAAATTTCAGCCGTCCTGTCGAAGGCTTGAAGATGATGGGCCCGACCCTCCGTTTTCGCGCTCTCTACCCCATATAGGGTATGGAAATCAATGTATCTGGTAGTTAGAACTGGCAGTTGATGTAGCTTGCTTCTGTGAAGCCTCTTTCCTATGGGTTCTCTGCGTCCTACCACCCACTCTCATCCCAGTGACGAACACAAACATTTAGACAAACGAGCATAGGAGCGTAGGAGCAGCTGCCTCAAGAGGAGCACTTGCAGAGGCAACCCCACCCCTCGGTCCCCAGCAGTACATGCATGCATATTCCCATGTATGCGCGAACCATTTACTATATGTATATAGCTCTCTGCTTTGAAAATGGCCTCCCTTTGGCATTGGACAGAAACCGGTCTGAGAGAAGCATCCAATGGGCGTACGGTTCGAGGGAGACAACCGTAGTGCTGTCCGTACATAAGACCGTAAACGGGGGCGGGTCCCGTCGCCGAGCCCTGGGTGTGGCCCGAGCAGATGGCACCAGCTGGTACCTGCTGCTGCTGCCGACGCTGCTGTTGCTGTTGCTACTTCTCGGGAAATTTATGTAAAAGTGAAAATTTTTTAATAAACATTTTCATTTTCAAGCGGAAGTTGCGATTGCCGGGGCTAATCAGACGTAGCGAACTTCTGGATCTGGAAATGGCAATTGTTTGCCATGATGGGCTCCACGCCTGATTGATTCCTTTACGATGTGGCTGCAATTGCCATTGGTTCGATGGTTCCGGGTTCCGGCTCGCTTTATTCTGTTTGCTTTTGCAAATTAATTTCAATTCTTTGCTAAATGGTTGACTGCGCGACTTTTAATTAATATCATGTGGGTTTTTGGTTGGCAATCAATGGGCTTGAGTTGACTTTTTGGAGGGTAAGCTAACTGTGTTTAAAAATACTGCAGAGGGCTGCAATTATAAAGGTTATTGTTGTTACAATATCTGTTATCTGTTATATCTGTTTTTGGAAACAATCTTAATTGATTTACAATTAAAAACTACATCTGTAATACTCTGGAAAACAAAATATATTTTTTTTAATGCTTATTGCCTAAAAAACTAGACGTTTTATAGTATATACATCAATTTAAAACATGAATAACACTAATTTGGCTGAGTACAATCACCTTTTCCTAAATTGTTAATTCAAGACATTTAAACTTTTTTTATCCTGAATATATTCTTAAACTTCATTGAAAAATTTCTTCGTCAGCTTGGATCTTGGCATCATCCAGACCTCAAACATTTTGGCCCTTTTAAAGGAAGCCTGAAAGGTAAATCCGCAATAATATTTATCCACACTCACCTTATCGCATTATGGCGCATTTTCCCTGCAATTTCCAGGACACGGAAACTATTTTCGCGGCTCATTTAACGGGTGCGTTCTATCGCAGGAGAGAAATCATAAAAAGCACATAAAAATACATTTTTATTGCCTGCGGGCAGCTTGTAAGTAGAGCCACAGACACAGTTAAACCAATTTGCAACTCATCCCTTGGCATTAAGTATATCAAATTTGCCTCGATTACGGGGACGCCTCACCGCATTCACGCCCACAGGCTGGACCCAAAAAAAAAAAGAGAAAAAGGGAGAATACATTCGAAACTCATTTCCTGCCCAGGAAGAAATATGGAAAAATTCAAAACTCTGGAGCCGCCTGCAGCTTTGGGTCAGAGAGATCCCGCGATACAGAGACAAAATGCTGACAAACTGCTGAGTGAATGTTGTCCCCGCTCCTTTCGCAGCGAACTGTTATCATAAATAAGGCCAAGCCAAATGTCAGCGACAGGCCTCATATCATAAAGCAAATGCAAGTGGCGCAGTGAATCGGAATCGAGGCATCGGGCATTCAGTTTGGCTGAAACCATTCACGATTTATTGTCCGATATGCGATGCACTTTCCCCGTTCCCCCGTTTTCCCGTTCCCCAACGGCCCAACTCCTTCTCCTGGCTGTCTCTCTGTTAAACTGAATTGTTTCCGGGAACTGAGGCTGCAACAATGGCAACAGCCAAGCGCTGAAAAGCTTGTAAAACATTTGTAGCAACTGCAACTGGGAGAGTTCGGACTTGGACTCGGACTGGGACTCGGACTGGGACTGGGACTGGGACTCGGACTTGGCCAGCTACTGTTGACCACGCTCGCCGCGCCGCCGAAAATGTTTTATTCATAAAGCTTAGCGACAAGATCGTCGCCCGTTTGCTGCTGTTGCTGCTGGGATGTGGCGGCTGACATTGCTGCCGCTCTGCGATGCGGCGATGTGGCGATGTGGCAATGTTGCTGGTGTGGAGCTGGGCCCAAAACCTATGCTAATTCCACATGCAACTTATCAGCCGACGCGCATCTTGTCAAGAAGCTTTTGTGTGCGGCTGTTAGAAATGGCTCTGGACCCATCTCCATTTCCATCTCCATCTCCAGCTCCGTGTCCTTGCCCACATGCCCCTTCTTCTCCACATCCACATCCACATCCACATCCATCTGCGACTTCAAAAACTCTGCAAGGGGTGCTAATCGCCAAATTTACAACTTGATGCAAAACTTTGCCCCGCAAATGGGCCAGAAAACAAAACGACCGCAATGCCAAATGTGGGTGGGGCTGGAGCTGGAGCTGGAGCTGGAGGTGGGTCATGTGGGTCTGCCGGGTTGTTTCGGATTCGGGTTTGCCTGGCAAACTATAAAAATAAAGCGAAAGGCTGCCAGCGAGATTCCGAGCCGGGAAGTGTCCACACTTTCACTCGTCCCGCAAAGCTGCCTGCGGAAATATAACATTTGAAAAATGTACTTTTTTCACACTCTCCATCCGGAAATCGAGACAAGGGGAGGGGAAAAAGGATTCTGGAAGAGCATGGGATGGTACACTGGGCTCAGGTAACACAAGCTATAATATATATAAGCGAATTTATTATATTTACTTAAATAATAATTCTTTTTTCTATATTTAAAGCTAAAGTATTAACTAGTTTTTATTTACGAAAGTTTTGAAAATTTCTTTAAAATTTATATTAAATCGCCTTGCAGTTTCTGGTGAATTTTGTTCCAAGCAACCCCAAAAATTAATAATGAATTCATCAATACATTTACCATTTTATAAAATCCCACTGTGCTTTGATCGGTTGTGACCCCGAAAGAGGGTACATTTTTTCAGAGTGCTGCCGCATAGTGTTAGTTACAAGACACATAACACTTTGTTATGTGCGCTTGACAAAGTTGGGCAACGAGACAAGCAGCGGTAAAAGCGCTTAGTGCCTTAGTTTAAACCGAAGCGCATCCTTTTTCACCAGGACACCAGATAGAGGACACACGAGCAGCTAGGTGGGGTGAAAAGTGGGGGATGCTGCGAATTGGGTGCTAATATGGTCAAAGCATTGCATGGAACACCACCTTCCACATGGTGCTCAGCTGGGGACGGGGAGGTTTGTGATTTTTTGCGTTGTATTTTATTTTTAAATTTTGAAGATTTGCACATCCTGATAAGACGGGCCACGATGGCTGCACATGGGAACAAATAAATCTCAGACAAAGGAAACGGATAACGGATATTTGCGGAATTTGTAGACACGTGTGTGGAGAGCGGAAGGCATTTGGAAACCGTTTAGCGGGGTGACTTTTCCGCGTATGCCGCAGGATATCCCGAGAAGCATATGCTCGGGGTAAGGAAGGGATTCAGGGTGGGGTAGGAACCAAGCTGGTAAAGTGCCAAAATGCCAGGCGCGACAAGCTCCAACACCTGAAAGTGGAAACCTGAAAGCCCAGGCATCCGTCGAAGTCAGATCGCCACATCCCTTTACCCATGATCGCGATCCATGATCCACTCGTTGCAGACGCACAAAAAGCAGCGGCCCTGGCGAAATGTCAACTTTATTAAAAGAAATTATAAATTGGTATGCCAGTCCCGAGTCTCAAGTTTCCAGTTTCGAGTCCCGAGTCCCAGTCACCACTTCACAGGGACCGCGCGCAAAATTCCAGGCTCACACATCATTAAACGAGCAAAAAGCGGAGAGATCCATCCAGTCGGGAGTTTCGGGCCCAAGTGCCGCAGCTCCTCTCTCTCGGCAGCCTTTGTCCAGCCCATTACAATTACTGACAAAAAGCATCAAGGTAGCAATAAAAACAAACTCCTTCAAGGAGGGCAGAATGAGCAGTTCCAGAAGAGTTTTTCGATGTTTAAAAGCCGTAATTTACTTAGAAGTTAACTTTGTATTATTTATTAAATCTATTCCGTGAGTAAGAACATTCACTTCCTTTAAACGTATACTTTACTATGCTAGGAAGCGATTTAAATCCCATTAATGCACATTTTAGATCGTCCTTTAAAGCCGAACTTTTTTTCTCTGTCCTTTTTTTACCCGAATTATACAAACTTGCCATAAGTTCCTTCAAAAACATAGTCTTCCTCAAGGTAATACTTGCTTAAACTTATTTTTTATTTCTTTTCATAAGTTTTCATGAAATATATTATACAAATTTTATGAGCATCGTCCTTATGCATATGTGTTAAACATATTTTTCTCTAAATCTAATATAATTACTTTATAGGTATGCATTAATATTACAAATTTCTTTTGTTATTGTTTTTAATATTCAATGTATCTTTTCCTACATCTCAAGCCAGCTTCGTTTCCGAAAAGATACCAAGAATCCACGGAATAAAAAAAAGGGGCGAGCACAAAAACGAAAAGCTCATGTCAGGCCATTTAGAATTATGATAGAGTTTTGATGTTGTCATAAAAAAATTTAATTGAAATACCAAAAATGGCAATGAAAACCGGCCAAATGAACGCGAAGAGCTGGAGGAGAGCCGAGGAGCCGAGTGGCACAGAGCAGCAGATGAAGATGTCAACGAATTGAAGTCCGACTTTTAATGTGTGTATTTTTGGAAGGCATTAAGTATTTATTGCAGACAAGGCCCGCATGTATCACTCACCTCGGTCCTCGCTGGATGGCCGAGAAAGATGTCAAAATGAGGCCACTTAGGCGGGACATTTCCTCCTGTACGCCGGACTCCGCAGCGAAATCAACTCGCAAGGCGGCAATAAAGGAGCTGAAAAGAGAAGCGATCGGGATGATGGCTCAAAAAAGTATACACAAAGACAAGTAGCGGACCGCTCGCTGGGCCTTTTCGAGTGGAGGCCAACTCTTTGAGGTGTTGCCAAGACAAACAAGTCGGAGGCAACTGGGGGAACAAGGTGGAACTACGCGCAGGCAAGGACCTTCTTGGCTTGGCCAGAGGCCCGGGCATGGGCATGGGCCACATTTCAATTACCCTTGTGGGCAGCCATTTAAATGAAAATGCCACACATTGCAGGCAGGCACAAGCCACAGGCACAGGCCCAGGCGTTGGCTCAGCGGGGCACCACACATCGCCACATGCGAGAGGAGCCTTTGTGGCACAGACCGGCCGGCAAGCAATCATAATCTTAAGGTAATAACAGGCACATTACATGTCACATTAATAAACGTCGCCGCATTGAAATTAATATCATAATTCATACCGTTATAATTTAGCATGCGCCCACAACAGTTCCCACTACAGCCGACAGACTCCACCTTCTGGCTTGTTCCAAGCCTACTCCTTGCAGCCTCTTTACATCCTTATTAATTTTATGTGACTTTTTTTTTTGCCGGGGGTGGGTTTTTCTCCATCCGTGTTCAGTGCGAAAAAATTGCGAGTAATCACAGTTCGCTTTGTGGGGGGCCACATACATTTACATGCAAGTCCTTTAAGCTTGATAAATGGACGGGGCTAAGGCGCCGAAAGGCCTTTTCGGTGGGTCAAAGTCACAGAGCATAGGAAAACTATGAAATGGGGTCATATGGACCATTGGGCGGATGCGTAATTTTGCTTTGAATATGTTTTAACTGTGCTAAAAGTAAACTAGAACAGCAAGCAGGATAGGGACGGCAATTATGCCTAAGTATCCATAACCACAATAGCAGGATAGTTTTGCAAATTATTTACTTACTGCTGTAATATTATAGGACCTAGTAACCTGAATATATACGAAATTATGTATATTTTGAGAGTCTTTAAGTGTAGCTATGAGTGACAACGCAACTATACGGCTAAAAAGATTCCACAATAAAATTAAACGTTTACATTATTCTTTTTCAGCTACCTTGTATTCATAAGCGGTTTCCTAGCCATAAGTTCGGCTTAAAACCGGCAACATTATCATTAATCAAGTGCAGCCACAACAACTGGCAGAAATGAGCAATTGAAGCTTTCAGTTCGATTTAGTTTACGATCACGGCCAATGGGACAACATCTGGCTATGCCGAACTCTCGACAATTGCATGTGTCACGGGGACTATTGAAACTGCCGCTCTCTGCTGCAACTGCTGCAACTGCTGCGGCAGCCTGAGCGCGACAAGTCGATAGGCAAAGTACGGCATTGAGACGGCCATCGGAGATATCGCGGTGTGTGCATTTCATTTCATTGACAGCCTCCGCACGAACGTCAGAAACGATTTAAAATGCCATTTTTACATGACGATTTATTTGTTGACATGCCGGCAGTGCAGTGGCAGCAGTCCGAGACTCAACTGAAGGATTTTTACATGACCGGCAGCTGCGACTCGACCGAAGACAGATTGCGTGTGTTTTGCATGGACAGCAGCATGGATCCGAAGCAAACCCGCCACTTGTCGCCAAACTATAAATCCTCGACGGACCTCTAGTTCGGGCTGTATTTTTTCAGCGGTCATCGCGGGCTCTTTGCCGTGGCTGGGAGCTTCTTTTAAAACTCAATTTGCGCCAATAAATCGCCGAAAAAGCATTTTGACAGCTTATGATGCGCAATGGCCCGGGCATAAATCTTGAAGCGTGTTTCATCCCCTCTCGCATTGATTTCCAGTGAAAATCGCGCGCGGCTTTTGCAAAAGCGAGTACCAGCAGCAGGATGAGGATGTGGGCGAGAAAGAGGACGAAGACGAGGACGAGGACGAGGACTACTGGACAACGTATTCGACGGCATTCGTCATTATTTGTTCATTTTTAGCATTTAACATTCCGCCAAAGTCCGCGCCCGATGCTTTCGATACGGCAAACTCAAAAGGTCGGGCCAAGCCAAGCTGTCTCGGATAGTTGGTAACAGAAAGGAGCTCGAGACGGTTGAAGTAGCGGAAAACAAGAACTGAACAGCACAGTGGGTCGAGCCATTGAAATCAATTGAATAATATAATCCTCAATTTGTAGTGCTCAGACCCCTAAAATGTAAGTTATCAAGGATCAATTACAATGATTTATATCATATCTAGAAATGTTTATCTTTTTCCTTTTAAAGAAATGTTAAAAATTATGTATTAAGTCGTGCATGACATATTTTTAAAAGTAATTCATTTGATTTTAGATACTACGAAGTTAAAGTGATTGGAGACATGAGCACCCAGATATCACATACTGAAACATAACCCACTGTACTGGCCTCAGCTCGGTTTGGATGGCCTGTCTAACCATTTCACATGGGTGCTTGCCCCTCGTATTGTATTCAATTTTTGTCAACAACTTCGTTTGCCATATCCTCGGCACCTCCCGTCCTTCTTCGCATGGTCATCCTGCGCCACCATCATCATCGTCTCTCCGTCTTGTCGTCAGACTGTCTGCCATAAACAGTTCCGAGGGGGAATCTGGCCAGGAGCCAGGGGGAAACGCAGGCTAGCCTTTGCGAATAGTGCTAGCATCCCCTTGGACTAATTAATTCCCTATGGGCGACACTTCGCTCCCGCCAGTGGCCAGTACCTAGCTTTAAATCAATTTACATAAGCTCCAAGCTGCATTGTATGGAAAAACCACGACAGGCCCAAATATTGTTCTTCGCTTTTCCCTGGAAAAATTCGAATATAATCGCTTGCCACTACAAGAGCTGGGAAATCCACACAGACACACACAGGTGTTCGATAATAATTTTTCAAGTTGACAACAACTATGCCAATTCAATGCCATTCAATGCCCTCCATTGCGCCCCCTTTGTAAGCGGGACACTAAGGAAAATTAAGTGGTTTTCAACTCTATGGCGATGTTTGCAAAATAAATGATAAAATTGAGTATATTATTTTCAAGCCTAAGTATAATCTAGCAGCAAAAGAATCAAAATAAATCCATCTATTCATTATTTTAATTTATCATTCTGGGAATAATAAATTTTAATACTAAAAATATCTGTAGAAGAATGAAAATCCTTTTATTTTTTAGAAATTCATCTGATTTACTGCATTTTCAGTCAGTGTAACTCGTGGGTCTGCTCCAGTTAGGCTGCAGCTACTGTGTCCGGCTGCGAGTCCTAAGCGATCCGAGGAATTCCAACTGTGCGCTCAATTGTTGCAGCTCGACAAAAAAAAAAAAAGGGGAAGAAAGACCGAATCCCGACCAAGCTCAAAGATTCTTTATAAGCGCAGGCACAAAGTCAAAGACAATCAAAATATTTGCATATTACCAATTTTATATGCAAATATCTCCATGTCAGTCGTGAGCCGACAACGACAACAGCGGCAAGGCAGTGGCAGCAGCAGTGGCATCGACGTCGCCTTGGCTAGGACTGTCTTGGCCAACTGCCCTCTCTCCTGGCGCCCCCCTCGGCCCAGACGCTCCCCTCTGTGCCGGTCTCTTCGCTACTCTTGTTTTGGGGCCGCTTTGGCGGCTTGCAAGTTTACATTTTTACTTTACACGAGTAGCCGCAGCGGCAACAAAGCCGCTTCACACAAAGCCCTGGGGTTCCCAGGGGGAGGAAAGGAAAGCACTCGAAAAAAATTTCTCCATAAAGCTAGCAAATGCGTAGGAAAATAAATTATTTAAATTAATGTTTAGTAACTTGCTTAAAGTTAAAAAGTTGTATACTTTAGAGAGAACACCAAAACTTAATTTTTTAATACAAATAATAGACAGATGATGAAAGGTATTTCAATGCTTTTAATTAACTTTCCGGGAGTTTTTTTTATGGGAGTTTTTATAATAATATCTCTAATTTATAATTTATAATTTTCCAAAATAATGCTGTGAAAATATGTTAATTTTATCAAGATCAATAAAACAAGTAATCTTGAAAGTTCAATTTCGGCAAGCATGCTGTTTTCTAACCCTTCAGTTAATAAATATTAAAGATTAAATGTATATTATTAGCGTTTAGTAAACGAGCCCTGAAATAAAGAAGACAATATAATAATGAGCACTTTTCCCGCTTTCTTTCAGTGCAGGGTTCGGGCTACTTACTTGCCAGCAAGTGGTGTGACAATCGCACGTAAAAGTGCAACGGGCTGCTTTGGGCTAAGTCAGCCCCAAAAGAAGCAGGAGCCAACGCACGACATCTTCAGAGGGGGACTAGGCGCGGGGACTACCCAGTCGGACTTTGCTTCATGCGCTGAACGATTCAGGATAGAAAACAGCTTTGAACGGAGATGGCTTTTTGTATGATGCTCGGTTTATTAAGGCGGCAAGCGAGCGATTCAGGTACCTGAATCGACCGCTGCTCCGGTAAAGAAAGAATTCAGTGCCGTTTGCCCAGTGCGATATTTCCCTTTAGGAATTTATTTTTTTTTAATGCGACACGCGCTGATAAAACAGTTTAATTCTTCACATGTATCTTAAGATTTGCTTTTTAACTTATTTAAAAAACTTTGAATAAAATCGGCAAAGATATAAAGTA
>VNJR01005648.1:0-16573 GCA_008042585.1 Drosophila punjabiensis | reverse complement strand
TATATTCGTTGTTCATTTTTGCAGACTTACTTAAGTTTTGTAACCAGAAAATATATAATTTACGAAATAACAGTTCTTTCGAATACACAAAAAAAAAAACTTGGTTCGCTGGTTATTACGATTCAGGCAATCTTGGTAATCTATTTTCAAAAATTCAATTGGAATTTTAATCTGTATCTCAATGGCTATATCAGGTAGTACAGTAATTACCTAAAAATTTCAAGCCAATTGGTAATCTAGTCTTTCCTATATCTTGATAACCAGTTTAAAAAACGCAAAAGAAATAATCTTTCCAGCAGTAAGCTGCACTGAAGAGCACTCCTTTTCAGCGCCATAACTTTCTTACGGCATCGTATATCGAAAATAACACATAATATGTTATAGATAGGATTTATGGAAAAAAGCTTAAAAATGTTGTGTGTTAAATAATTTTATTATAATAAAACAAAAAAAAAAAAACAACATGCATTATAGGGATTTAAAATATATTTTGTTATATGGTAATTGTTTGAGCAAATCAAAGTTTTTCAAACCCTTTTTTTTTCAATTTCAAAAACTTTTAAGAAATAAAAACGAACCATGGAGTAATTCTAAACTGTTCCAGATATTGGATCAGCATGACTGCAAATAAGTACTATAAAATTATATATAATTTAAAGATATTTTCAAATCAATTGATTATGAAATAATAATAAAAAAAGAAACTTGAACTTTTGCTTCCAATTAAATCTTTTTGAAAGTATTCATATGAATGAAATGTATGGCTTATGATAGTATGTATATAAATAATTTACTTACAGAAATCGTAGAAAAGTCGTCCCCTTAATAATATTACTCAAGAATATTTTATTGGACTTGTGTTAGATTTCAGAGATAAAATAAAAAAGTAAGGCTTTTAGGGCTATCTGGCATACGGCCCAGTTTTTTTTACTGCAAGCCATCAAATTCTAATTCCAACGCCTTACAAACGTTGGAAAATAAAATCAAAGTCGCCGGCTCAGCGACAATTTGCCCAGATTCTTGGCCACAATTAAAGCTCGGACTGTCGCTCGTCACGCCGCACCAATAAAACGCGAAACGCATTCGTCATTAAGTGGAAACTTGGAAGAAAACAAAATGCGAAACAAATATGAAAAAAGTTTAATTGGGCAATTTACCATCATCTTTGCCATAAAAAACAGACAACCGAAAATGGAGTGCTTTCCGCAGCGCGTTTATGTAGGTGTCAACTGTTGCCGGGAGCCGCCAGATTTAAGATGTCCACTTCGAAGATCGAAAGATGAGCAAATCGGCCATCAAACTGATGCAATTAAGGATGAGCCATAAATCTGAGGTGTTAAAAAAAAAAGAATATGAGGGTCCTGGGGGTGGTGAGAACGAGCCCAGCACATGCCGCAAAACTTTTCGGTGGTTGGTTTCCCGCGGCAGGACAATGGACCATTGGGTTCCTTGGAACCCATTGAGCAGGTCAGGGGCAGCCGAAATGTGGCCACTCGCGGCAATAAATGTGCCAAAATGCAGCCATGAAAAATGCGATTATTACATTTCTTTTCAGACCATTTTTTTTTCCGCCACGTTCCCGTTTTCCCCGACCAGAATCAATTAATGCCGGCAATTTGTGCAGCCGAACGTAACCTCAATTATGTGCGCCAAAGTGGCTCCCACGGCCAGGATTAATCGCATAAAACAACGGCAAATTGACTAGCAAACCAGAAAGAACAAAAAATCCAGCGACAGGTGAACTGCGATTGTCCAAAACTCCCTCCCGCCTGACATTAAGCGCGGCAGACAGCGGGGATGCGAATTATAACAAAAAAGCAAACATATCCCGGGGTCGGGGTCGGGGGGTGACTAATCGAAAAAATGTCAAAAGTCAAACACACAAACAAAATGACAGCGTAAATAGCAAAGGAGAGCAAAACACAACGCGACGAGAAAAGCGAAATGTGAAAAAAATATGAAATTGGCAGTGAAAATCAATTGAACTGTCAAATGGAAAGGGGAACTGGTTTGGATGCATTTACCAATATAATGAAATTATGATATATTCACGAACCTATTCAAGCCAAGAGACGCACAAGTTTTGAAAATTTTGTTGACAAATTTGCCGAGTTCGTGTTCGCTATTTCATTGAAACCGTGTTTTAAAATGACAGCTATTTTTACGGAAGTTGTATCGAAAAAATGTTAGATCAGTGAATAGATGATTGGAAATAAAATCGGTTATAAATATGTAAAATTTTAAGGGAAATGGGAACTGGCTTGGATGCATTTACTAATATTATGGATTTGCAGAGTTCGTGTTAGCTATTACATTTAAATAATGATTTAATATGACAGTAAATTTCACGGAAGTTGTAAATACAATGTTGGATTAGTTCATTAATTGAAGGAAATTAACATTGCAAAACTGCAAATAAATAACATGAATGACTTTAAAATAAAATTGTCTGCATGAAAATAATCTACTATCTAAAAATACAATTATTTCTATCTAATAAATAGTTCAAGATTGACTTCATGATTCCTTTTTTAATGACTTTATTAGAATATTTGTTATGAATAGTTAAATGAAAACATTAAATTAATATTGTGCTTATATATTATTTCCCTTTACTTTGCATTTATGACTATTTATAGAATTATATAGAATTTGTTGAATTGATATCCACTCTAATATAATTTTATATATTAAATAAATGTATTGAAATTAATTTTTGCCTAGGATAAGATAGGTTTTTACTTTATAATATTTTTAAATTGAATTTTATTAAATCCTGACAGATACTTTTAAAGGACATTCCTTAAAGAATATTCAAATTCAGGTTAATAAATATCCCCGAAAAATTTCCCGAAACTTTTCTCCAATTCCCCTTCACTGGGCATTTGAATAATCAACCCTCAAATCTACGAGTCCTTCTTTCGTCTAAGCATAAATTACCCAAAGTCCTTGGAAAAGCGCCCCCTATTGCCAGGCTGCTGAGCTAGAAGCTTGAAATTGAAACTGAAAGAGAAATGGGAAGCGGATAAACGAAGAGAAACTATGCGTGGCTAGGACTCTAATTGAAGCTCTTAGGCCGTGCCACCCCAAAAAAAGGGGGCTGCCAACTCAGGTCGAATGGCAGATCCTGGCAGGGAAAGGGGTGGACATTGTTGGGCGGGATAGGCAGCGTGGGCAGCTGCGATGCGACTGAACGCCATGGCCGACGCTGGTTAAATGGAAAGCATGGCCCCTGCAGGACCAAGGCTTGGTTAGATACATAGATACATAGATACGCAGAAGCGGACTGCGCATGTCCTGGTTGCGGAAGGAGCAGAGCACATGAACCTGCCGACGGCAGACCAACTCCACCTCACGGCCGTATAGATAATCATAAATATCGAAATTTTGCAAAATGCAACAAAAAAAAAACGGGAAATGGGGCGCAGGATGCACTGGATGGACAGCAGACTTAGCTGCACCCACAGGCTGAGTCTATATGTAATTAATCATTTTTATGGATTATGTATGGATTTGTCCCGGCTCGCACTAATTACCATTTTAGTGCACTTACTGGTGGAGATACACGAGCACCCTAAGTAAAACCCCGGCACACGTTCATTGTCCTCAAATGGGACTTAATAGAGTCCCGAGAAGGAAGCGTGTCGACGGGAAAAAAAATCTCAAAAAACCCGAGAAGAAAGGGGAAAAGGAAGGAGTAAAGAGCCTGAGTCGAGACACTAAAAAACGCAACCAGACCAGACTAAGACCAGACGCAACCCCTTCATCTTCGTGGCTTCTCCTTTGCACTATTTCTTCTATATTTCGTTTTATTTTGTTTTTCTTGTCTGGCCTGTTTTTGATCCATCTCCTCACTGTTTGTCTGGTTTGGCTGGCTTTCCTCGCTAACCCTTCTTCTGGGGTTTTCCTCGCCTTGCCTCTTCGATGTTTTCATTTCTTGTCGCCCTCCTTGAGTCCTTTCGGCTGTCTGAGGCAATATTTGCGGTGCACACATTAGACCGAGAAAAGGGTTAATCCACGCAGAACGGGTTGATGTTCAGTCACAAGGCGCAGCTCTGGGAAAAGGAGAAGTTTAAAGTTTCAGTTTGCACAAGATCATCAAACAGAGGAGTGAATAAACGGGTAAAAAATATTTTAAAAATTCGATTTACCTATCTATATATTTTCTACTAAAAGAAACATTAAAACCTACAAAGATATTTTTAAATGATTGCATTGTTATCAACTTAAAATCTATATTCTTAATATAATGCTTAATATGCTGATAGTTGCTTAGCCAAAATATTTGATCATATAAGCAAGCAACTTTATATAATCATATTTTGCTAATCTAATGGCTGTTCAAAAATCATTTGGTACTGCTTCCCTGAGGATACATACAGGATAACTGGTCTTAAATTCTCCCCTGAATTTAATAACTCACTCCCCCGGCGGTGGTTTGGCCAAGACACACGAAACCCTTGACTAATTCAATAACTCATTCCCCGGCCCCAAAAACAGGACTCCAGACAAATATTTGTAACTAGCAGTAAAATGCAAATTGAATTCAGACGCCCGTCCCTTCTCCATTGTCCTTCCCCCAGATAAAGAGAGAGTCCATTCTAATATGGCGTCTTTGGTGTGGCCAAAAAGTCGCAATATCCTTCGGGGTTGGGAAGGGTCAATCGAATGGGATGAGGGATGCGAGGGATGGGCGCACGGCCAGGACTAGCCCGCATGCCGACTTGGGATAGTTGTGACTTCCGCCTGCGCAGGCATCCCGAGCTGGACCAATGTGGACTTGGCTTCTGCCGGGGGTGGCAATAGAACTTACTACTTCCCCCGTCCAGGCCTTGGTCCTTGGGCAAATTGCATTTGTTTGGCAGTTTGGCAGTTGGACCCGCCTGGGCCCAGGAAATTGAATAGTTTCAGATGCCAGAGTTGGCAAATAATTTCCCGTCCACTTTCCAATTTTCTCGCTTATGTTGATTCGCCCGGCCATTGTTTGCGTCGCTCAAATTTCGAGCTGCTTTGTCCGTCAAAGTAATTAGTGAGGCGCCCCGAAGTCCTTTCCCTCTTCCAAATTCCGAACTCCAGACTTTGGACTCCAAACTCCAAGCTCTAAACTCCGACTCGTGTGTGTTCATTATGTGAACATGCAGCTTATTTGATTTCTGCATGCAAATTAGTCGACTAAGGACATTTGTTGAATAAATTTAAGTCCGGGAATGAGTTTTGGTAGCAAGAAGAAGCCGAGGAACTGAAAGCTATTTACAAAGCCCGGGAATACAAAGTACCTCAGTGCCAAGAGGTGGACCGGTGGCACCCTCGAGTCCTCCAAGCAAAGCGTGTAAAACGAGCGCATGTCCTTAAATAAACGCAACGGGGCGAAGGCGAAGGCAAAGGCGAAAAAGAGGAGGCAGAGATAGGGCAGAGGCAGAGGAGCTCCAGGACCAGGATGGCGCCATGGCGCAGATTATAATTTCAAAAGCGACGAGCGGACAGGACAAAAACGGTTGAGTTGAGCTCCGTTCGCAGCGGGAAGGGACGCTGGGACGAGCGCAGGATGAAGGACTCTGGCCAGCAACCTTCATTATGAAAGTTGCTGTTTTCATTATTTTCCTCGGCGAGGTGGAGAGGATGCCAGGATGCGAGGATGTCAGGAGGCCAGCACCCACCACAACAACAACTAATCTACATTTAAAGCGCGGCTGCTGGTCGGCCAAGGGAGCGAGACTTTTGCACAGTAAAAAAAATATATGATTTTATAATCAATGATGTCCCAAAGTCGCAATATTGGAAAATCTTCAGGAGAAATCTAAAACAATGTTCTAATCTCCGTACTTTTTATACAGTAGCTTAGTGTCCATGAATTACGCATTTCAAATCAATTATAAACAATTTCATTAGCTTCGAAAGACATTGACAATAATGTTTATAATTGTAAGTTTGTATTCATTAAACCTATTGTTGTTAATTGTCTGGAGATATCAGTGTTTCCCTTGAGAATTTGATTCCAAATTTTTTGTGAATTTATGCTATGGCAGAAATCCTTTAAGATTGTTTTGCAAATCGCTTTCATAAATGGTACTCCGAGAGTTGAAGCTAAAAGGCTAAGCAGGACAATTTTCATTTAATTTCTCCTCAACGTAATGTCCAACAAAACTTTTTTTTTCAGTGTTCGAACAAAGAGGAGGGAGTGGGCGAAGGGCTTACGGTTAGCATGTTTTATTTTTGCACCCTGAAGGCATTTGCCGAAAGGATTCATCTTACGACATTAGTGACCTCGGCAACTGCGCACAAACATGCGGCAGCGTCAGGATAATCAGCCAGAGGACGACTAGGTGATGTTGGGCGAGTAACTGGGAGGGAGGAGGGAATGGAGGAAGGTTGCTTTGTTGTGTATTCGTAGTGCAAATATAAGTTTACCCGTAATGGCTGCCAACGGCAGCACTGGACTTGAAGGGATGTGGGGCAGCAGCACTTGCCTTGTACCTTGGGGTACAATCTGCCACAAATACTAGCTGGCAACCACCCAGACTTTGGACCGTTTTCCCCCCGAATTTCCTCATTTTCCGGCACCCTTGTGGGGTGTCAAAGTTGCGGGCATCTTCTGCTGACTGCGTCACGTAGCCGGGCTTCCGATGCCGTAGCACCGTAGCAGACTCCTCATTTATTTTACTTAATTGTCAAGTCGGAATTTTGAAAGGGTTGTCAGCAGCGCACTTGCCACCCCGGGCTCCCCACTCTGCCCCCGAACTGAAGCTGAATTGCTCGCTACGCTCTTGTTTTACTGAGCTCCATGGATTTAGGGTGGGTTAAGCAGCCATGGGAAGCATGGGAATAAGTGCTTTAAACTAAGGAATAAAATAGAACCTGGGGGCACCATTAGAGACTTTAATTTCTTCATCAATTCGGGCATCCTTTGTGGCGCATTCCATGCCATTTCATTTCATTTTCGAAAAACCACTCTGCGAAAGTTCGCAAACCAAAATCAGTGCACTCGCCCACTTCTGGCAACTGTGCAGTAGTCAGTAGTTGTGGCCCCAGTCTTTCTGGCCCAAAAAGCACTGGCAGGCACTACCCACAGCCACCAGCCACCAGCCACCGCCACAGTGAACCACTCGTCCTCGCACACATATCCCACCATGCACTACACACTATCTGGACGGATCGGGACCGAAGCCACCAACCTGAACAGCCAGCATAGGGAGATAGACAAAGTTTTGGAACAGCTGCCCCACGTACAATATAAATGTGGTTTTCATATTTTTGTGGTTCACTTCAGAGGGAGCTCGGAAGCTCTGGCCCCAGCCGAACTCCTACGGCTCCTGCAGCTTTTGTAATGAAAGCCATTCATAAAACTTTAGCTAAATACGAACATTCATTATAAAATAATTTCGCCGAAAAACGTAAAATCGGGCAGGCGAAAATCTGGGGGGGACGGAAAGTGGGAGAGAATCCAGCGAAGCGGCAACATTGCCAAAACTCTGCTCTGTGGCATGAAATTTACATGCAGAGTGAAAAAGTTATGCACTGAACTAAAAGATAATAACCAATCCGTGCCGTGGTGTGTGCGTTCCTGCCACGCTGCTTCATTAAACTTTTGTTTGTATTTCAAGCGGTTTTCCTGCCAGCAAGAACCCCATTTCCTAGACTCAACCCCGTTTAGATTAGATTTCCTGTAAAACAAGGGGAATATTCAAATGACAGCGTTCTAAGAATATTTTTTGTAATAATTTTACAATGAATTTGAACTCGATATTTTTGATCACAACAATTTTATATCAATTTAAAAATAAATGGAAGAAATAGACAAAAAAGTTTTAAGAGAATTTAAGCTATAAGCATTTTAGAGTTTTGCAAACATTTAGCTCTTAAATACTGGTAAAATGTACATAAATTTCAATATATTTTATACATTTTTATATAGTTTCCCATTATCTCAGATAATTTTAAAATGCTTCGTAAAGACATAAACCTTAGGAAAACATTCCACTAAACATATATTCAGATTTGCATGACTGCCGCCATGCATACCAAGCAAGAATCGCCATAAATCTTCAGTCTCCAGAGACCGAGTGATGGGGCTAGGAAGATCCTTAAGGCCGATCCCGGACCCACCATGACCCCAGCGGTAGTACGTGTCTGGCCGTAATGAACAGCTTCTGCCTTTCGCCGGCACTAATCCATTACTAAATTAAACATCGCACTAAATATAAATAAATAGCTAGACAGCGTGACAGCAAACAGACCGAATGAAAATAAGGGGGACTTAAGACCTCGACGGCTGCCGGTGCGGGTGATGCTTTGAAAAGGAGACTCAACTCGACTCGACTCGACTCCCCAGCTGCCGGAGACAGCTAAGAACCCTTTCTAATTTGCCTAAAACACGAGCAGTCCGGTCCCTGGAACTTCTGTCTGTCAAACAATAAATCATCAGGACCTTCGCGCCCCCAACCACCACAAATACGGCTGGAGACCTTTAATTATTCGACGGGCGTAGGCTCAAGTGTGTTTTGAAACTAAATCTGCTGGCGAAGCCAACCTCATTGGCGCCCAAAACAATTAAACCCTTTTCCTCTCCGTTTTCCTCCTGCTCCCGGCGATTCCTTGATGGCCTGCCATTTTTATGTGGCCAGGGTCAGGGCATTCGCATTCCAAGTAAGCTTAAAAAATTAATGACATTAAGAAGTTGGGTCCTTGGGGGCCGTATCGGCCTCGCCTGAGCTGGACTGCCATTTCATTCATTGTCGGATCAAATTGCTAAACCAACTGAAAGGACGAGGGCGAAAGCAAGGACGAGAGCGCCTTTCTTATTAATGTTCTTTGTTTGCCTTGGCTTGTGTCAACCCCTTGACAACGCCCGGATCGATGACGAACGGAAATTACTATAACTCGCCTTATTAAAATTTTAAACCCAGCAACTGAATCCAGAATCGGAGCGGAGTGCAGCCGCGTCCGCAGCTGAAATCCCTGTTCATACAACATTTTTAATTGCACTAATTGCAAAGCAAATTTTCTAGTAGATTACCTTTTTGGCAAAACTGCAGCCAGAGAGCTGAAAAGGATAGCTGGCAGGACTGTCAGAGTGGCAGGACAAACATAAGGACGAGCTAGTGTGGCAGCCAGAGTGCAAATTATATATTTTTAGAATTTTAATAACACGGAAACTAAGCTGCGGGGCAAACGAAACGCAAGACGTGTGGGCAGGAAACTCAATCTTCTCGGCACGGCTGGGATCCTGTAGGAGAAAGTTGCCCGGGGAGGAGCGCCGCTCACATTTCCCTCAAATCAAATTCATAATTATTATTTTTGAAAGCGTAAACTAAAACTTTCGTTTTGTTTTAGACCACAGCTCCTCCCAAGCCACCCATACTGAGGATGAAGTTTATCCTGCCAGCGGGACGAATATTTCATTATTTTCATAGCAGTTTCCATTTTGTGAGCTAAATGTTTTTGAATGCCAAGCCACAAATGCTTAAAGAATTTCGTGTATGAAGCTACTATATGTGCAGTTAACCTTTACAACTTTTTTATAACTGGTTAGCGGTTAACGATAAAAAATCCTATAGTTCCTATCAAGTAAAATAACCTTTTAATTATAATTAAACAAAAAAATGTAGTGAATAATATATTTTTCTGGTAAACTTTGGTATTTGTTTACCTCATTTTAATACATTCGATGTTCTTTTCGTAAAGTAAGTTTCTATATTAATTTTGTTCACCTTTCTGTAGTGTTGTATCCTCCCTCAGCTTCCCCTAAACTTTAAGAAGTAAGGGCTATTTACCTTATTGGGCTTATTAAACTCTTGATTTATATTATCTTTCAATGTCTTTTTTATAAACAATATCATAGACATGTAAGATGATTATATAGTTTCTTATATTTCAAATGAAATCCATTCTTTATCACCTCGCTCACTTAACCCTCCTGACAGCCACGGGTCCCATTTTGGAATATGTGTCGGAGGGCGCACGCGTGCTGTCCACGCTTAGGGGTTGATGCCTGTCCCAGACAAGGATAACCCATCCCGTTCATCCCGTTTCGGGGTGGAGATCAATTAACCCTTGACTCCTGACTTGAGAGGCCATGTCCCGTATCGGAATGAGCCACCCCAATTAGCGGGATGGCCAAGTAATCCCCAAAAGGATGTTTATTTGGCATAGCTTTGAGGATCTAGAGATCTTTTCAGTTGTCCTTGGTGCCTGGACACTCGCTTCTCAACAGCCACAGAACCCGTTCAGCAGCCTTTTTAGTTCCCAGGCAAATGGCATCCCCCCACCCCAGTCCAGGCACCCTTGTCAAGGTTATTAACCGAAATTGTTTTGGGAAAAGTACGAAAGGGTGAACCGGGTGAAAAAGGTGAGGAGCTGCTCGCTGCTCACAGAACCAGTTTGAAGACAACGCAAAGATCTTCCGTCATCAATTGTTGGTCGAACAAAGAAAAACTCGGGCTGAAAAATGAATTTTATACACCCAAATCCTACGATAAGAACTGGTTATAAAATAGGGATCTCTTTTGGGTCCGAGCCTTTTGGCCAGCCTCCGTGCCGATCAGTTGGAATTTGACAGCGAACGCGATGTGATCGAAGCGGAAAAAGCTAGCCAGGGATTTCGTCTTGACTGGAGCTGCCTCCTGAACCTGGTAAGTTGCCCGGGGATTCCCCACTCGGTGCAAGGAAACTATGCAATTTAATGTGGGGCTACGGATGTCGCTTAAAGGACACAGTTTCGCCAGACCACAGGCAAAGGGAGAATGGTGAAAGGAGAGTGGAAAGTGGAGAATAGAGAATGGGTAACAGATTATGGGGAATGGGGAGAGCGAGAAAAGGGTTACAAGGTTACTCAAACGTCCTTCGCCTTCGCCTAAAAAAACCCAAGCCAGACCGGACCGGAGCAAAACAAAACACGAAACGCAGCAGCATAGAAAAAAATTGTTGCCGCTTTCCTTTTCCTTCCCGGCTCATCCACATATCGCATACATTTTTTTTGCCGCCTCTCCTTTTCGGCGCTTTTCCGCTTTCCCTGCTCTCGCCTGTTGCCTCTCCTCGTGTCGTAAATTTCGCAAAAAATATATTTTCTAACAACCCAAACAAACAAATGGCAGCATGCAAAAAATACAAAACCCGACCCCCCACGAAAGTCGCGCGAAAAAATCTGCAAAACCCGCCAGGACATGTGTTTGTGTGTGTGTGTGCAAGAATATCCAAAGGATATAGAAAAAAATATATTATAAATGTGAATAAGCTGGGCGACTACTTTGTGGGCGCAGCTATGTTTTTTCCTATATCCTTTTTCAGTCCTTATTGTAGGTCTGACTTTGGGTCTGGGTCGCTTGCTCGCTTTATATTTGTTTGATTAGAATCCTGGGGTCGATTACCGGCATGAGTTTTAATTCGTTATTAATTGCCGCCTATCCGACTTGTGTTTTCAATACAATATACTCCATGTGCCCTTGATTGCTGTGGATTTCTAAATGGAGGACAAAAAAGTGTTTAATAAAGGGAAATGGAGATAATAAAGTCCATTGATCTGAACGAATTGATTTTAAGTGAAGCATTTTTTATATGCTTAATACTGTGAAGAGAGAAAATTCTTTATTTTTGGATGATTATACCGATTTTGAGGAGGAAAGACCTTTTATCTGGTATTTAAGAATAATTTTTTTAAACTTGATTAAAAAGCAAAGGATACATTTCTTTCTATTGGAACAGAGTTTAGGATTTAACTAAGCTTTTAACTATTCCTAGCTTTAAAATTTCTACAAGACGTAAATCTATTTGAAATCAAATTACGTTTTCGGCTTACTCAAATCGTCTCAGTTTGCACATGAAACTGGATGCTCTCTGCAAATTCCGATTGAAAACCTCATCTTGTTTAAACTTCTAGTGAAACCTAATAAATTCTCCTAATGTCCTTACGACAATTTCAATTACTCCAAAAGGTTTTCACATCATCGTTGGCCGATCAAAAGTTTTGCCATCGAAATGTTTCCAGCTCCAACGTCTAAGTGGGCGGCAGTCTCGAGGTCCTGCATGGGGCTTGAGTTCGAGTCCTGCTGGGTTGGGCAGAGGGGGGGGGAGGTCGGTGGTGTTGCAGGGAGGACGAGGTGATATGGCCTGAGAAAAAGTAAGCAGCACAAAACTGCAGCAGGCACCCGATTGGCTTTGGCCACGCACACAAAATGTGCATATAGAGTGCAACTTTTAGCACCAACCGAATGCAGTTCCACACGAACAGCCTGCCTGAGCATGTGTATGTGCGCTGGCACGTCTGCATGCGTGTATGTGTGCGGGTACATAGAGAAAAAAGAGTGGCAAGTGAATATTTGCTGTACATAGGCAGCTGCCACCGAAGCGAAGGGAAATCAAAAACAGAAACAGAGACGAAGGCTTCAAAAACAAAAACAAAAAAACAAAAAGTAAAAAGTCAAAAACAACAGAACACAATAACAAAAACACTGCAAAAACGCCAAAAACTGTAGTAGGAAAATGCACTTTTTCTGGGTGTGGCAAATGGAAAATGGAAAAATAGCAGCGACGCCGACTGCAACTGCGACTGCGACGGCGACGGCGACAGAGGTGCATTAGAGCTGCAGTCCCGTTATGGCTGCCTAAAATGGCAACTTGCAGTTTCCCACCCACACACACACACACACACATACACATATCGATGTCATCCTTTTTTCCCTGCGCATTTTTAGTTGGTGCAGTCAGAATGCATTTTTACTCCCTTTTTCCTGGCCTGAGTACATAAGGGTCCTGCTCCTGCCGCTGCGTATCCCTATTTGGTATCCTAAAAAAGTACACAAATACAAATTTTGGTGCGCCAGCAGCGGCAGAAGCAGCGACGTTGGCCGCACAAACACGCCCATGTTTTATGTACAAGATGCCAAGGGGGGGAGGGGCGGCAGAGCAGAGCAGAGCCCTTATATGCGCAGCCTGTCCATATACTTGTGTGCGTGTGTGCGTTGGTCGTGTGCAAAAAGGAAGCAAAAAAGCGAGAGGCAAAACGCTAAAACTAATGCGCGAGAAAGAGAAACACACATTAGAAAAACGCAGGCAGGCAGCCTGCGACTGTGTCTGTGTCTGTGTGTTGGTGAGCGAGCCGAGCAGCCATCGTTGCGCAGCGAGAGAGCGAGAACGAGAGCCAGCGGGAGAGCGAGAGAGTGTGAGAGGCAGGACGATGTGGGCGTCTGTGTGGGTTGCATTTGGCTGTAGGTGTGCGGCAGGGAGGTCCTTTGTAATGATCCGGAAGGTACCTTTATCACAGATCGCAGTAAGGAGACTCCATTTAAGCAATAATCTTTAAGAATCTTCAAAGGATTCTTTTGAAAAATCCCTCAAATGTCCTTGTTGCTTTAACATTCCAACTCGTGCTTTCTATCGAAATCGGAATTCTCGACATTAGCAACACAGACATACCAGAATCGCTCTTCTCCTTCACTCGCATGTTCCATGTCCTGTGTTAGCATATATGTATGTATGTACGCGCACACCAACACAGGAATATTACTTATATGACAGGACTTTTTATTCACATATATTTTGTGTGGGCCTGCTCCTGGGCATCTTAAGTAGATAATGTTCCACACGCAGCCATGGTTGGAGCTGGCAGCTGAAGGCCCTGAGAATATTTCAAGAAATTTATTTATATATTTAATTATATTACTGGAATAAAAGCTACTAAGCGTGGCACGATCAGGAATTATACAGAATATTACTGTTATCTGCTTGTTATTAATAAATATAAAGTTATATAAATAAAACAAATTAAAGAGTTTCAAATTTTAAAAACGAAACACCATTGTTTTTACTTAAACAAAAAACCGCAGAGCTTTAAAAAAACTAAAATGAAAACCTACAATTGCGATCAGTTACTATTGATAAATAAATTTGATTAATACTTAAAAAAAGAGATATTTTATTTTTTCGTAAAGACCTTAAGTTTATTTCCATTTCGCGAATAAATCGCATATTTTCTTAAGCCAAGTATAAATAAATTATTGTAAGTTACAATTACAAAGACTAGAAATTAGAATAAAAAGACTAATTCCGTTTATAAATTTCCTTTTGATTCTTCTGAAAGTATTATTTGCAAGGCACGAACACGCTACACTCTTTATCAAGATATTTCAGCAGTTCGATCTGCATAAAATATAACATAATAAAATAAGTAAGTGTAGTGTTCGTTTTTATCGAAGTAAAAAAAACAAGAAAAGAAGCTAGCTTCGGCACGTCGAAGTTTGTATACTCTTGTAATATTCAATTGATTCATGCGATCGTAGATCGATCATAATTAAACCAAACAATTACTCATTATAATTTAGATCCCATTTTTGTGTTGCTTACTGTATTCAAAATCTTTTAAAATATTAATTTTTTACAATTTAACGATGTATGAATTTTTTTTTTTTAATTAGAATATATATTACTTATAGGGTCGTAAATGACTCCTTCACGACGTTGAAAGGTATTAAAACAACTCCCCATGTTGCAATTTCATATTTGGCATGATCTATAGTCCTGACAGAATGGCGAGCAGAAGAGCGTGCAATTTAATTTCAAATAAATTAAGGACCATACTCGTGGCCAGATTAAAACCGAGCTCACTCTCACAAAAGGCAGCAAGCAGCAAACGCAGGCCGGAATGACCGGCATTGTTTTTCGCTCACCAACCGAGCCGTGGCTCCATAATAAACGTAACTATAATACAAAATAAACACATAACCGAAACAATCTAAATATGGCGAGAATTTATGTATTGATTTTCATTAATAATATTCCGTTGCTGTTGCTGCCGGGGCTCCGTATCCTTTCTCGCTGCTCTAGTCCTGGCCGTGGCATTTTTCCAATTTGGGCTCCGCTGGACGTCGGCAAATTGAAAATTTTCCAAAACAAAACAAAACATAACAATGGTGTAGTGCAAGGGGGAGGGGCGGGGCAGAGCTCGGGCAAGTGCATCATTTTTCATCAAAAATTTTTGGGGACGAAATGGGCAAACAAACAAAAAGCATTTCGAGCATATAGCCGGGGGCCAACATCGGTTGCAGCCTGCACTGGCAGTAGCTTTGGGTTATGCATCATAACTATATGCGGCGGTGGACGGGGTCCCGACTAGGCTGCATAAATCCATAGATTGCACGAGGAGGTTTATGCAGCCCCCTGCTGGTGCCGATGCCGCTCCTGATGCACCTTTGATATGCAATTTATGCATGTCATCTGCGCTGCGTCTGCGTCCATTGTCCGGCCGGTGGAGGCGGTAATGGGAAAGGGATTTTGGGGGCGAGCAAGGGAAAGTAAAGGGGAGCGGGAGCTGGCAGGGGGGTCACCTAAGCACGGAACGGCACCCACGCACCCGAAATCCTTTTTCCTGCCAATTTATAGGCCTCCACACAGAGTCCAGTGTGCTGTGTTATTTTTGGTGCTGCTGTGTGTGCGTGTGTGTGCATTGCGTTTTTCCGGCTTTCCTATTTGCATTGTCGGCCAGGCGATGGGCAATGGGCGATGGCCTGCTGCAATGTTTACCCTTCGGTTTTGCTGGCTGCACCCCCACACCCGGCCCCTCGTTCCCTCTACCCCCCTTGCTTTTGGGCCAGAAATCATGTTTTTGCCAAAATGCATTTTCATACGCCACGTAAGCCCGGGTCCATGTACGGCAGATCCATGGATGCGGGCCTGGCACATACATAGGCCAGCCAGCTGCTATGTACTAGGAGCAATGCACTCCTATCTAATCAAAGTTTGGGGAAACTGCAGGTTTGGGTTGCACACTGCACACTGCACACTGCATGTTGCACAGTGCATGTTGCACGTTGCCCCTTTGCGCGCTGCACTTTGCATGTTGCTGATGCGGCAGCTTTAATTTTAATTGATGCATTTTCCCGCCCAACCTCCCCCGCCTTGTAATTGTCCGATTCCTGCTGCAAACCGATCAGTTTTGTAATTTATCTAAGCGCTAGCCGACGGCTGATTGATTGTCATTATTCCAGGCAAGCCTGGCAGGACTCAAAGCCATTCTATCGAAATGTTATCGGATAATGATGTTTTTCAATCTAAACCTAATTAGTTGAAAATTAAATCGTTTAAAGAAAAAACAAAGATTATACAATAAATAAATTATTTTATACAAAAAGAACTTCACTTTAAAATAAGTCTCATGAGTTGTTGTAATACTTTTAATGCCATATTTTCACATTTAACCCGTATTTCTATTAGCATAAGGTCCCAGATTACTTTTTCTCGTAAAATATGAATTTTTGCTTGCAAGTAAAAATATTCAATATGAAAAACCCAAGTTCACCATTAATAATCGCCTTATTTCATGTAAAAATCAATCCATTTAGGAAAAAGGGTTTACCAAGGATGGTATATTTTACTTCGGCTTAAAAAGCGAAAATCAAGGGACCAAATCACACTCAGAACGGTGATGGGACCTTTGAGCTGGCCCAAATCCTGGCCAGGGGTAGCGTGCCACTAACGAACTCTCAACTGGATCGGGATCGCATTTTTTCACAAAGCTTGCCGCAATGCCAGTGAATGCAGTTTTTGTCCTCCAGCCAGAAACTAATAACAGCGAATGCAAAGGGGG
>VNJR01005642.1:0-20128 GCA_008042585.1 Drosophila punjabiensis | reverse complement strand
CGTCAGTCTTGTTGCTGCTTTTTGGCGACTGATAAGCGATAAATAACACACAAAAGCGCCGCTTATCAATCAAATCGAAGCCCATCAAACGCTTCGAAATCAGCAATTGCGCATAATTATTTATAGATGGATGATTATTAATAATGACGCCTCCAGTTGGCGATAAAGTTCAAGTGGACTTTTCGAGACTGCCTGGCATTCAGGGGGATAAGCGATATAGTCCCTAATTGGTTTAATCTCTGCAATCAATCAATTCAATAGATAGCGAATAGCTCTTTTTAGGATCTTAACGAATTTAAATATTTTTCAAGTAAATGTCATTTTGTATAAATGGGTTATTTTCTGGAAAGAACACAACCACAGCCAAAAAAAATTTAAAGTTCTCTAAAATGATTTTTCCAACATTGTTGCTTGAGGAAATGTTCCACCAAACAATATTTTGAAATATTCGCATTAATTTTGGCGTAAACGCAACTTTTCATTATTTTGATAAAAAACATCACAAAAAAGGGCATGTTTTCTTTTGATAAAAACACCTAAAGTAGAGGCATTATGATTTAACTTTGGTTTCCTAACGTCACTAGAAGAATGCAAAAAGTCGAAATAAAACACATATATGCTCTTCTAATTTACTTAAATATTAACCAACAAAATGCAAAGTAAATTGATAAAAAATGACGAGTGCGATACCGATAAAAATTCAATTAAAAATAAAACACTTAATTTTTTCAGGTCAAACTAAATATATACATAATTAAGACTACATTACTAATAATACATTTAAATTAAACTATTTCATTAGGTTTTGCAGAAATCAGAGCTTAAACGGGTGTTTAAAAAAGTGGCTTCCTTACATTTTAGTAATAATCTCGAAAACGAACAATTGCCCAAAATCGATCTTAGCACCAATAATAAAGTTTACCAAGAGCTATAAGTTTCAAATTTTGTAAAATTTAAATAAAGTCTTGGAACATGTTTTTTTTTTTATTATAATGCGTACAAATGTCGCTTTTGACATATTCCTTATTTATATTTATATTTATAAACAAAAGTGTAATCGAACCGGCCGATTTTACCGCTTGTATGGCACCAGATTTCCTGCCAATTGCAAGTAAAGTCGCTAAATTTTAAACAACCGCTTAACAATGATGGCCATGGCAATTCTAGAAACAGCTGTACACAGAAGTCAGAAGTTTATCTTTGTTTTTAACATTAAGTCGCATAAGGCTTAATTTGTTTAAATTAAGCAGAATTGATCACAGGACCAGCAAAACTGAGTTCTTCCAAAATGTTTTAAATTAAACAAGAAAGGAAACTAACTTCGGCACGCCGAAGTTTGTATACCCTTGCAGATTCCAATTGTATCAATTATAATCTATCCCTTTCTAATATAAAATGAATTACTTTCATATTCATTTATTTTTCACATTTTTATATTTTGTACCTGTAAAGTAAAATATATTTACCGATCGTTTGTATGGCAGCTATATTAATAATAATAATAATATTAATAATAAAAAATGCTTGTACCTCGAAGTAGACGAAAATATGTTGAAAACTGACAAAGGCATATAGTTGTCCGATTTTTATAAAATTAATTCCGAAATTCTGAAGCTATATATAGCTTATATCCCAGAGTAGATGACGATTTGTTTAAAAATGGTGAAGTTATAATTTTTTTCTAAACATTTATCGGATCGTTCCTATGGCAGCTATCCGATCCGGCTCGTTCCGACTTATATAGTTGTGAGAGCATATAGAAGACTATATGCAAAGTTTCATTCAGATAGTTTTAAAACTAAGAGACTAGTTTGCATATAATCGGACAGAAGGACAGGCGGACAGGAACAGACGGACAGACGGACATGGCTAGATCGACTCGGCTAGTGATGCTGATCAAGAATATATTGGGTCGGAAATGTCTCTTCACTGCGTTGCAAACTTCTGACTGAAATTATAAAACCCTGCAAGGGTATAAAAATTTGCCGTCGGCAGCAGAAATTTCGTTTTGGCTGCTAAGCTTGCCAGACAGTTGGCGGACCACAGGACAATAATAAGAATCTTCGCCCTTATTGGGTCTGCACATCACGAAAGTAAATTAAATAATTAATTATATAAGAAATGTATTTCATTTTTATTTATTTATTCGTTACAGAGCTCGCGAGTTTGGGGAACAATGATCACAGATCATTTTCACTAACAGTTCACAGTTCATTAAGATGACCGTTTATTCAAATGTCAAATTCGGAAAGCTCACTAAAAGCTCAAATTTGTGTAAAAACATGTCTGAGTCGGTAAAGCAGTGTAAACAGTCGGCAATCGTGTACCTAAATGGACTAAGCAGTGAAAATCGGCTTATTCGAATTAGGTACAGTATTGTCTACGACGAGCACTGCTCTACCGACATATCCAATAAAAAAATAGCGCAGAAATTTGTTGTATTATTTTATACATATTCCCACAGCAAAAATATAAATGGTCAAAAAATAGGTGCTAAATAAACTCAGACCATGCAGCTGTTTTTTATTTTATTAATTTAAAAAAAAAAATTATAATTTCAAGCTAACAAAATAAAAAAAAAACCCAAGAGAAAACGAAAACAGCAAAAGCGCGGCAAAAAGCCATTCTTTTTCAGCAAAAATTAATGCATGAATTAATGTTATCATGGAAACTTTTAATCTAAAATAAGTTTAAACAAGCTTACAGCAGGTCAGCTGTTTTAGCTAAATTATTTGTTTCGATGTTAGCTAACAGCTGATCGAAGAAAACTGTTAAATTGCCGAGTATTTGTAAGTGCGACCGTTTGGTTAAAAATTTTAACTTGAAATGTACGATTTCTGGTATTTTCGTTTTCACACCGATTCCAATCACTTTTAAGAAAACTTTTTAAACATACTTTATTTAACACACAAAATTGGAAATATTTCAATAAATACATTTGGAAGATAGCCGTTTACAGAATATAAAATACTAGGTTTTTTCGTATTTCTCTCGGAACTTTGACCCATCGGATTCCTTTGAAGAGGAAGTAAGTCGTTCTACCACTTTAGAAATAAAGTTTTATTTCGAGTTTTTGTTTAAAATATTGACGAATTAAATGACCTTAAAAATAATTATTTCCCAAATTAAATAACACTCAGTAAACATACTTCCGAGTTATTTGCTGTTAGTACTTAGTGAAATTGCTTTGAAATCAGTCAGCCTCTAATAAATTAATCTATTATCTTTAATAAACGGCTTTCACAATTTATTGTTAATAGATTCTTCGCATTCTATCGTTGATCTCATATGAATATTAGGAATATTGCGGTCAAAGTATTAGATATCTCCCCCGTTCCCGCCTTTCTAGGCTTAGGGCCACGTTCTACTATCGCTGTAAAAATTTCAGATAAAATCTGGACAAAAAAAATGTAAGGGTCCTTTAATTAAAAGCACAGTCAACAGCATTATGTTATTCATTAAAACAAGTTTGTATACCCTTGCAGATATCAATTGTATCAATTATAATCTATCTCAATATTATATAATATGAATTACTTTCATATTCATACAATTTTTATAGTTTCACATTTTCTTACATTTTTTACATTTTTACATGTAAAATAAAATGTAATATTTCTCCACATTTACCGATCGTTTGTATGGCAGCTATACGATATAGTCGTCCGATTCTTATGAAATTTACAACAAAATTCTGAAAAAATATGAAATACTTGTATCTCAAAGTAGAAGAAATTATGTTGAAAATTGACAAAGTTTTAATTTTCTGTCTAAAACTTTTCCGAACGTTTCTATGGCAGCTATATGATATAGATGTCCGATTTTTATAAAATTAAATCTAAAAATCAGAAACAGTATAAAAAAGCTAATAACTTAATTTTTTTTCAACAAATTTACAGATTGTTTGTATGGCAGCTATATGATATAGTCGTCCGATCTGGCCCGTTCCGACTTATGTACGAGTGAGAGTATATAGAAGACTATGTGCAAAGTTTTATTCAGATAGCTTCAAAACTGAGGGACTAGTTTGCGTATAATCGGACAGACGGACAGACGGACGGACAGACGGACATGGCTAGATCGACTCGGCTGTAGATGCTGATCAAGAATATATATCTTTATAGGGTCGGAGATGATTCCTTCAATGCGTTGCAAACTTCTGACTGAAAATATAATACCCTGCAAGGGTATAATAAAACACAGGTCCAATATAAGAGGGTAGGAAACCCTTTTGCTTTGCGATAAGTTTCTCTGTGATTATTTTTGTCGGTCATATAGCTATAAAGGACTTTGACTTAAGGGGTAGAAACTGGAATTTAGCTTAAACTACATCTGCTCCTTCTATTTTAATATTTAACATTAATATCCAGTTTTAGTTATAACCATAAAGAATTCTTATTTTGAAAAGCAAAAGCTTGTCTGCATTATTTAAAAGTCAAATATACATATATCGATTTTCATATATGTTCTTATTGAATGAGTTAAAGGACAAACTGGCGTAGAAACGGATAAAGAAATGAAGCTAAATCGAGGCGGCTCTTCAAGGTAATCATTAATATAATTGATTTTTGGGAGGGACACGTCTCCTCACTAAGTAAATAAAATTTCAGTTGCTACTTACCGCTTTGCGTTTGTCGGCTTCGCTGACCGCCGAGTTGGAGCGATGCCGGAACAGATCCATCACCTTGGTCATGGGCGAGCGCTGGGAGGCGTTGGGCCGCACCGCCGTCACCGTGTGGTAATACTGCCAAGGAGAGAAAGGTGCCAATTAGAAATATTGCAGGATGCCTCTGAAGGAAGTCCCAGGAGCACTCACCTGCGCGTCGCTGCCTTGATGCGGATGGGCGCTGCCGTCTTTGTATTTACTCTTAGCGGAGACCGTGCCGTCGGCGTTCGTTATCGTCACGGCGGGATGCTGGCGATGGCCAAAGTTTTGCATAGCCACCTTCATTGAGTTCATAAGGCCACCGGCTCCTGCACCCGCTGCAGCACTCGCTCCGGCCGTCGCTCCTCCGGCTCCGGTACTGGAGGAGGGCGCTGTGCCCCCGGACACGGAATACGTGCTACTGGTGGCACTGCTGTCGGCGGAGGAGGGGTCCAGAAGGTGCTTCTCCTTCTGTCGCTTAGCATCCGATTTCGCACGCGGCCGAAACACGTCGAAGATCGTCGGCCGGCGATTCGGAGACGCGATGCCGTGTACCGTCGACTGGTTGAGCACCGGCGAATCCTCGCCGCTCCGCCGCCGCTCCAGCGAGCCGGAGCGCGAGCCATGGCCGGCCATAGCCATGCGCTCGGTGCTTCGTGAGATCTTCTCGCTGTGCCTGTTGATCTTCTCCAGCTTTGCGGCCTCGCGTTCGATCCGTCGCGCCGTCTCGCGCTCCAGCTTGCGGGCCTCCTTCTCCCTTCGCGACTGCTCCTTCTCCTGACGCCTGTGGACATAAAAAAGGAGCCATTAGGTAGGATTCTTTGGAATGTATTATAACCCACTTAAGATAATCCAAATGGGAATTTTGTTTTGGTCGTAGGTAATGAAAATGATTTTAATGTCAGAAGAGACTAAACAAAAGGAGGTATTACTATTTCTTTGTCCCTAATAAAATATTGCCTGTTATATACTTAATTTCTCTTTTTAAAAGTTAAAATAATTTAAAATAAACTTGAACTGTTGATTGGTTATTTGATATTATTGTGGCATTGTCTTCACCTTTTCTGAGAATTTAAATTAAATATTCTAAACTTTGAATATAGGAATACAAAAAGGGGAAAACACAACTGTTGCTTTAAACTCAGGTAAGAGTTTTAAAAAGAAATTATATATGTATAATATTACACCTTACAACAAAAGCGAACATTTATTACAATTGACCTTAAATGAAAAACGATTTCTGAGGCACTACTGTCTAATATATATTTTCGATTGAACGATTATCCGGTGCAACAAGAGCTTAAAATAAAACCACGGCACTCACCGCTGCTCCTTCTCCATCTTTTTGTACGCCTTCTTGGCCGCCTTGGCATTGGGCTCGGCTGGGGCGCTCGACGGCCGGGATCCTGGCAGCCGGTTGGGTCCGCCGATACTGCCATCCTGCTCCTGGAAGCGAACATGACGTTTTTGCGAATTAGTTTGGGTAGGACTTGGCGCATCGGAGGGACTTGAGTTGGCATCTACTAGTGGGCTCTCGACTGGGTGACTACTTTGCATGTTTCTGGCGACGCTAGCCAAGGCAAACTGAGCGTCGGCTGGGCCGACCGATAACCGATAACCATTACCCACTATCCATTATCCCCATATCCTTTTACCTCTCCCACTTATCAGTCGCCCTTTGCCAGCTGCTGCAATTATGCCGAATTGTCTACAAATACAATTTATTCGCCACAATACACAGTGGCGTAACCCGTATCCCACGGCCGGAGAGCCGCCAATTGAAGGAGCAGACGACACCCGATGCGTCCGTTTAATTGGGCCACGGTGGCGAAAGGAGGGGAAAGACCCATCCTGGGGCCATCCTGCGGCGCCTTCGATCGGGCTTAATCAATTAATTTATGATTACGCAAAATTGCAAGCGAATGTGGGCCAGGCGACTGACTGACTGTTTGCCAAGGAGTCAATTTGAGTGGACTTTGTGCCCACAACCGGTATTCGAAGAGAACGAAAACTCTTTCAAATCACTTTCACTGGGAATCCCCTCTCCTCACATAACACTTGCGATGCTAATGAGAAGCTAAATTTGTCAGTGTAGTTTAATAGAAATTATTTCAAAGGATATAATTAGGATAGATTGCGCAACTGTAGCAAATGTACGCACTTTCTTTAATTTTTTTCTACTTTTAATTTTTTAATTTTCAAACAAAACAAAGTTTGTAATACTTGTACTTGTATTGTGGTATTTTATGATAATAAAACATTCCTTAAATAAAACCAATTAATAAAGGAACAATAATCAATTTTAAACCTGGAAATTGAATAATTCAAATGATTTCCTGCAGAAAGTTGTACATAGTTCTGATGACAATAACAACTTTCACATCATCAGAGTGTCTCCCTGCCAGTTACACCTGAGATTCAAGACATTTTTGATAGGAGAAGAGCTGCCAAGACCGGCGACAACAGACACCTGTGCATTTATTTTATTTTTAGCAAAAACCGCAAAGCGATCAAAGCCGACATTTTTGCTAACCTTTTTTTTAACAGCCGAGGGCTTAATTTCCAAAATGCCGAGTCACGTGCCCCGAGGGTCGCAGACTGTTTCGATGAGCTAACACACAAAAGCCGCCTCGATTCATGATCGGATGGGGGGAACGAGCGAAGTGGGTTAGCATAGAAAACCAGAAGCTCTCCATCTTTGGTGCGGATCGGGAATACATAATACATATGCACTGATGTGTGATTCAAGGGAAGACTAATCAGGAGGGGCTACGGATATCAGCTGTTCGCCAGAGTCTTATTCAATATTTGGACAGCTATAAAACGCTTTAGACCCGGGCAGAGTTCCCTTTCCGCCAGCTCTGTTCTGGGTTGCGATGGGAGCGGCGAGAGCCGGCTCAAAATTGACGTCATTGTTTGCCAAGACGTTGTAAATACACGGCGGCTGCCTATATGGAAATTTTATACATGTACGCGACACGTCCGCATTTCGTCAAAACAAATATGAATCGGCGGATTCCGGGCCGAAACTGTTGACAAATTGTGTCATGATAAGCGCGAGAGCTGGAGGGCTGCCTGCCTCCTGCCTCCCCAACTCTCGGCGAACAGATATACAGAAAATGCCCGACTATTTATAGCCCGGCACACATATGTGTGTGGCACGATAAAAACAAGCCCCAAAAAGCTGATTTTTCACCGTGTTTTCATCGTGTTTACCTTTCGGTCAGACAAATAAACTCGAAAAGGCCGAAAAGGAGGCACAATACCAGAACTTGAAATATTTCCTATGCCTCTTCTGCAAGCCCCTTTCCCTTCACAAGCTATAAATAGACATCTTTATGAGTTTCGTAGAGGCATCGGCGCTGGCGAATTATTAATATTATATAAACAAAATGAAAGCACGAACCTGCCACAGACCCCCGAAGAATTGCAGCTCGTCAAGAGAGCTACCCAAGGGGGAGATTTAAAAGATCGAAAAATGGATTGATCTCGTGGCTATGCCACTTAAGATGATCAAAGGCGGGATCATCAATACTTATAAAAAATCATTGTAGCACATTAGAAGTCATGAAATAGGGCTCTCAGAGAGAGCTAAAAAAGATAGCTACGCTAGAAAGAAAGACTCGCTAAATGACTTCATAATGAAAAGCTCACATAACTCAAATGACGTCAGACGATTCTGTGAATATAAAAATTACACAAAGCCCTTTTTAGCCTCAATTCGGTTTAGACCCAAGTCATCGGCAACGTCTTGAACTTGCTTTAGTTTATTATTAGATAAGTTTGTTGAAAATCATTTTTTGGGGACTTGGCTAACAAGTAAAAGATCATTGGAATCATAATTGTTAAAGTATTGAGAAAGTTCCGGCCCAGCCCCTAGGATCTTCGTCTTTTCTCCCTGTTAAAATGTCGTTGTGTTAATACTTTTCGTGATTAAAGAATTGTGGAATTATAATAATGGAATTAACCTATTCCCAGTAGCTATTAGGCACCCTAACAGCCAGGGCAGCAATTGCAAGGATACAATAAACTTATAATCCATTTGATGTAATGATGATGATAATTATCGCATTCCTTTACAGTGTCGTTCACCTTACCATAACAAGTACGAGGTATTTGGTGGTCAATCTATTACTTAACTTCACTGTGAAGATAGTCCCAACCCTTACTTACATCGTCCGACACCGAAACCGAGACGGATCCCGAATTGGTCAGCTGGCGGGATGGACTGGTGGTGGAGGCGCCGCTCTCGTTTCTCAACAAACGGGGCATGGTGGATGCCCCGCCCAAGGAAACGGGCCTCTGCTGCTGCTGCAGAAACGGGGGAGGTGCTGCCGAGGAGGCAGTGTCACTTGCTCCATCCTGGCGCCGTATCCAGATCTCGTCAAGTTCCCGTTCGCTGGGCGTTCGTTGCTTGTTGGCTAAACTATTCGTATCACAATTGAGGCTTTGGTGATTGTTGCTGCTCCCCAGCACCAGCCCGGAGGTGTTCAAGTCCACGTTGCTCTGGGCTGGCGTGCGAATCTCCACCAGCGACGGCTCGAAGAACTGCTTGGACAGGTGCGGGGCGGCGGCCGGGAAGCGATTGGATCCGTATCGCTGCGAGAACAGGCCCTGCACCGAGGAGTAACCGCCGAAGCTCGAGGGGAAGCTGATGGTGTGCGCATTGGAACTGGCCTTCAGCTGGCTCAGTTTTGAAGCTTCGACCCGTAGCTCTGGTGTTTCCTGGGCCAGTGTAACCTTAAACTTGCCCTTGATGATCAGCGGCGGTTCAGAAGGCAAGGGCAAGGGAGATATGGGCTCACTGGCGGCCGGAGGAGTCGTAGGGGTTCCCTTGACCACCATCACGGCCTGCTTTATGGGAGCTGGAGTTAGCGCTGGCGGATTGACCGCGGCTGGAGGCGCTGACGGTTCCTGGGTGTGTAGTAACTCTTTGAGGGCCTTTGGTAGAATTGTGGCCGGGATCGGAGGCGGCGGCGGAGGGGGTGGCGGTGGCGCCTTGCTTTCCTCAATGTTCCGCGTGTTGATCCGGTCGATCTTGTGCATGAACTGTTGCCTCAGTCGCTCTAGGTCCTTGAACTTCTCCTTGGAGGCCTCATCCTGCGGTGTAGGTGGCCGCGGCGGAGCCTTCGAAGCTCTCTCCGCTTTTGTGGCGTCCCCGGCTCCAGCAGACGCTGGCTGAGCCTTATCGAACTCGCCGTCCTCGTCGTCCTCCTCCTTGCACTGTGACAGGCGGCGACGCTCGATGAAGGGAGCCAACAGGTAGCCAGGTCTCTGGTGACCCGAATAGAGATCGACCTTGGCAAACTTGCCACTGAGCGTAAGTCCCAGGCTGTGCTGTACCTCGTCATGGTCGTCATCATCGTCCGGATCGTCCTCGTCGTCGCTGCTGCTGCCACTGCTGCTATGGAAGTCAAAGGAGTTGGATCGGGGCAGGCACTTCAGCATTTCCTGGTCAATGTGCTGCCCGTGGAGGGGTCCGGGCAAGCCCCGCGTCCGCTCCTCGCGCTGCTGCACCTGGCCCAGGCTGCCGGAGGAGGCAGAGTCCGTGATCTGCTCGTTGGCACTCGCCTCCGAGTCAGATTCATAGCCATCGAGGGTTAACTGCTCCAGGTCGTCCATTGTGGACTCGAAGGCACACTCGAAGCTGTCCTCGCTGGCGAACTGCTGGTAGGGATTGGCCGACGGAGACAGCCCCTCCGGCAGATTTTCCTGCTTCTCCTTGGCATCCTGATTCGCCTCCTCTCGGCGGCCCAGCGGCTGCTGCTTCACATGCTCCTCGATGAAGTCGCAGTGTGTGTCCATTTGTGATCTGCTTATATCTTTGGCTGGCTGCTCGGGAACAGGTAGCGTAGATCTGTGTCTCTCGATGGGTGTATGTCTGCGCTATGCGAAATATTTTCTTTTGTACGACATTGATATGCCGCCTTCTCTGGGAATCTAAAAAAGAAGAGTGTTTTGGTATCATTTCGCCTGGCCAGGACACGCAGCTAAAGGCGCCTTCGATCAGTCCCTGTGTGTTGATATGAGTTGTCTGACGTTATTTTACCATCCACCATGTTTCCCGAGGTGAAGGTCGTCCCGTTTTTCCCCATTCTCGCACCAGAAAGAACCAAGCTACACAAAGACTAATTTCATTATTTACGCGTCGTCATCGGCGGAGAAAAAATCAAAAGTTGAACGAGAAAAGAAACAAATGGGAAGAACAGAGGCAGCAATCGAAGCTGTTCCAAGCTGGGAAGAGGCGTCCGACATATGGCTGCTGATGACACAGCAGAAATGGACCGAAAATAAAATCAAATGAGAAATATAATAAGAAAAGCAGCGGCCAGGTAATCAACGCTGACGTACAGGGAAATGGCTTGAAAAGTTATATATTTCCAAGTTAAGTACGTTTTTCTATAGCTTATCAAGCTTTTATATGAAATATTACTATTTCTAAAAAGACAGATGAATGGTATAAGGCTTTAAAGAGAGTTTTCAGTAACAAAATGATTCATTTTCCAGCAGAAATGAATGTGTGTCTCTTATATTTACAAAATATTGAGGTTGATTCTTGCATTCTTTTCTTTTCCCATTGGAAGCAAGACCATAAATCAAAATGCTCAAATTGTTAAACCTATTACCGTGAGGTGACCACAATAAAAATATGCCCTCCCACAGGGAGCAACAAGTGGCAGCGGTTTGTGTTCAATCCAAAACCCAAACCCAATCCACGAACAAGTCAGCCATCAAAGCCCGACCGCAAGTTGGGTAATCGAGCATATGGCGTACGCATCTAATAGATACCCGCCGCAATTAATGGCAATTAAATACGAATGTATCTGGTATCCGCACATATGGTAATGTCAGCGCGCATTCTTCGGATGACGCACGTGGCTGGCGGGGCGCGTGACTCAGCCATAGGGTTGTCGCATCTCCAAGATACTCTCTCGCTTCTGGGGGATTTCGCTTAGCTACAAGCTTGGTACTAATCGCTGACTCACTCCCTAAGAGCACTGCATCCGATGGATACAGTGCAAGGCATACAGATGCAATTAGTCGGCCCCCGGGTTCTCCTCCCCCAGACTTAATTGCACAACTTTGGCCGCTGTCACGAATCAATTGCAGTCAGCTGATCGCCCGTCTAATCTGTATCTATTAATTATAAACTGCGGCTACCGCTCGAACCGCCTGCTGCAGCTGTCTGTCTCTGTTTGTGTTTTTGTCCACGTTTCCGCGTATCTTTGCCTCTGCGGTTTACTTTGCCAGACTCTTTGGCGTCTGGTGTGACTTGCGGTTCGTTAAGGGGGAAAGTGTACCTAGATGTGGGTTTTCGACAGGGTTTTTCTTCCGTTAATACATTTTTAATCAGGTTTACTATTGAGTTAACAATGTTAACGACCTTAGAATAAAACCATAGAACTTTCGTTCCCCATATATTTTTTTTTGGCTTCCATTTGCAGTTTTTACGACTGCGCTGCTGCCTCGCAAAGTCGCATTCAAACATCAAACTCTCGTCACGTAATCGAAATTATTGTTTAATTGAAGAAACCGCAGTGCCGCAGCAACGTCTGTGGTTGTGCAAAGTAAAGCGAGCGCGAAAATATCGCCAGCAGCGACGGGAATAATTAAAAGCACATACAACAAAGGCAAAAATGGCATTCAAACAATTTTCTGTTTCATTTGGGCTTGCGAAGTGTCGCACGAGAAGCGAATAAAATAAAATGGCAGCTGGGCTCCGGGGTGCAGCTTCTGGCTGAGGGGTCACCCAGTTTTTACTGACATAAGGCGGCAAGCTGTTGGCTGGGCCATAAATTAACCAAAGTTGCATTTGCAATGAGCAATGTAATAAAATATAAAGCGTAGACAGTGACTTGAGAGTTCATTCATACCCTAAAAGGTTTTGGATAATACCTTCAACCAACTGATTAGAAGTATATATGTATTTGGGGTTTTATTTTTGGATCTATTTTGTCTTGGGCAACCTTTATTATAATCCCAGAGCTCTCGCCACTCTTTGGTACCAAAGCCATCGATTCCCAAACATTTATTTCTCTAGCTTCTATTGTTAAGCACTCTGGCAGCTCATACTACCCTAAGGGATCGCTGAGCGCACACGGTACCCAAGAAAATACATATAAATATGGTAATGCATTTGCTTTGGTGACTTTGGCACTTGATATCGAGTTGATGCACAAACAAACATATGAATATTTGAGCAGAATGCAACACAATGAGTGGGTTGTTATTGCTGTTAAATGATGTAGGATTGCCAGCTGCTCAAGGCACTTCCACTGCCCCCGATCGACACTGGGTCTGTCGTCTGTGGGGCTACGCAATTAATCCTCACGTGATTCCGCAACTCTCACCGGTGATTCACATTGCTTGGCAGGCCGCCGATCGCTGATAGTGCAAATGTCACTCGCTTTTCATTGACTTCGGGGCAATTCATTAACAGCTGTCAGCCAGAGCAAATTGATATTCCCAGCGTAGAAACTAGAGAGAATATATATAGGAATATAAGAGTGGAGACATTCCCATTCGAGACAAGAACTGAACTCCACCGCAAATGCGTTGGGAAATTAGCAAAGCAATGCCAGAGGGTTCGAGTGGGCGGAGGATTATGGGATTCTTCACTGGACTGCTAATTGTTACACTTTAGCCCTCTTTAAGTTGGCGGCACTTACAAAGGGCTGGCAGACATACAACCCAATTGTGTAGGCGGTCTTCTATCACGACTTAACTTCTATATACTTCTATATATACCATAGACATTGAGATACAGATTAAAGTGTCACCGGACCGGTTTAAAAATCACGTATTCAGAAGAACAGAAAAGAAAATTACTAATACAAATTAGTAGCCCAGTTGATAATTCTATATCTTTGGAAACAATCTACTTTGGAAAATGGTTAAGGGCTTAAAGGGTTTTTTTTTTCGAAATATAAGACATTTATTGAGATGATTAAAAAAGTGGAGGAAAACTATTTGTTGTAACCCCTCAAAAAGGAATAAATTAGGTTGTTTCATAAGACCTTACCTAAACTGATTAAAAGTCCAGTTCAAAAATGGCTAATGACCTTATTGTGAAGATCAAGTTATTCTTAATTATGAATGATTGAAGGTGTATTCAGCTACAAAGCCTGTTTTCCCCGAGAACCACTTTTGCAGTACCGCTTGACAATTTAATAACATTATTAATCAAGCAACGACTTCAGTTATGACAATATATAATAGACAGGCAACTTAAGATTGAAACGTAGAAAAATATAAGAGGATAAAATATAGAAACTAATCCATTATTTTGTAATGAATGCACTTCTCTATAGATACATAGTTGAGTCCATATGAAAGTATAATCAACTCGATTGTCTCTCCATTCAGACCCCATAAAGATAAGTATACCCGATGTGATAACGCCGTTGTCAGATAAGAAGTTTTTAAAGATAAACAATAAAAAAAAACAAGTAACACATAAGTATTATAATTTTATATTCCAAAAACAAAAAACAAATTCGGAAATTGGGTTAATAAGACTATAAAGCTAGCAATCTCTCTCTATAGAAAAATAATTATACTCCAAAGAATACATTATGAAGCAAACAATTTTTCTTTTAAAAAATGAATTGCTTCGCTTTGATAAATGAAGTTTCCTGCAATCCGAAATACATAAAATCGGCTGAATTCCAATCCAAACCACCGGAATTGCATAATTGATACGGGCTGCAATAATTGACTGTGATCGAAATTAAAAGTTTCCTCGTTCGCTCCCGATTAATCAGCGCCTTCAGCTCGGTCGTAATCAAATTGTTGGCTACGCTAGCGTTTTGAGCTCGAATTCCCTTTGGTCAGCGAAAATCGAAGAGCCACGGGCTTTGGCCGATGGTTTTAGTGTTTGGGGCAACTGCAGCCCTATCTGGATCTTGTCGATGATCGTCAGCTGTTGTCAAGCGCAATTCAATTTACGCTTTCCAGCTTTTTACGCTTTTTCTGTGTCACTCCAGCGGGGCTTCGGCTACGTAGCTCTCAGCGGCTGTGTCCCAGTCTCGAGTTCGCGACATCAGAGTCACGTGTGTGAGTCTTGTCCACTGTCTAAGTTGTTTTCTGTGTTTCTGCCATTGTCGTTTATTATGTTTTGCGCTCGGTTTCAGTTTCGATTTCTGTTTATGTCAACAGACCGAAGACTCACTTCCGAGAAGGGGCGTAGCCAGGCGGAGCGGAGCCGAGCCGGTCAAGGTGGCTGCTGAGCATCCAACGCTATTTGATCTATTGGTCATTAGGATAGGGTTTACTTACTTTAATATCATGCTACTATTGTATTTGACTTTTATTTTCTTCAAATAATCATCATATAGGGTAAGGTGGAACTGACGATAACATGTTTTCCAAATAGTTTAACCTGTGCTACCATTTTTCTTGGCCCCTAAATGTTCCTAAAGAATTGCCATTTGTCCTATTATCTTCCCTAATTTTCCATCAACACTTGCCTTGGTTCCCCTTGAGAATGGCAGGGTAATTGCGATAATTGCGGAAATAAGACGACCAAAGGTCGGAAGAGCTAACAATGGAATATCGGCCAGGTGTCGCTGAAGAAATGTACAATTTTTGCACTTACAGAAATATGTTTCCCCCCAAGAAGTTCCAAGGAAAAAGCACTTACGTTGGGGAGAGAAGAGGAGGAATTATATAGGGATACACAGGGGGGAACCAAGACCATGGTCCACACAAAGCCCCAAAGGCAACAATTGAATGTAAGCCAGGTGTCGCTTAGGACATTTGAGGAAACAAGTATCCTCCTAATAAGTTCCAAGTCCGAAGCTCTTAAATAGGAGATAATGGATTCTCCTACAGCTAATGATTGGAGACTATAGACACCTTTAAGCCACAAATAATGTCCAGGATTAAAACATTTACTAAGGAGGTAATGGGGTCTCCGCTGGAGTATGAGTATTTTATGAATATAATAGAAAATTAAACAAATTGAAATGATTTTACGGCACACTTGTGACTCCAAATAGACCTCTGAGATCGATCGGTTAACTGGTTTCCAATTTCGGTCTGTATGAACCTTTAGTGATCAAATGGCATTCGGTTTTAGAACCAAAGCCAGTTAAACCGCATTCGTGTATACTGCTATAGCGACTATAGCCGAATCTGCGTAGAGCGTAGAGTGAAAACAATTTATAAAACACAAATACATGCAATTATTGATTTTATAAGTAATGCCGTGTTCTCCGATTGTTTCGCAATCCCGCTGCCACTTCCCCGCCGACTTAGACCCCCAGAAATAGTGGAAAATATTCGCACGTACGCGCTCGAATGGGAGGTAATCCGGACTCCGCAGTCGAGACGATTCAGTTGCGTCGTGACTTCGGAAGCCTCAGGTCTTCTGCTCCCAGGAGGCAAACGGGCCTTGCAAGAATCTATCCAAGATGCAAGTACACCGGATGAAGCTGCTCATTGCCTCGGCGTGCACCTTCGTGTTCGCCATTATCTACGGCTGGGTTCTCTTTCCCAAAATCCTAAAGCTTATGATCTCCAAGGTTTGGTGGAGATCCTTCGCGGCTAACATAGGACTCGTCTAACAGGGCTTTTCCTCCCCACAGCAAGTCACTTTGAAGCCGGGATCTGACGTTCGTGAACTCTGGTCAAACACCCCCTTCCCCTTGCACTTCTATATCTATGTTTTTAATGTTACCAATCCGGACGAGGTCGCCGAAGGTGGCAAGCCGAGACTGCAGGAAGTGGGTCCCTTTGTATTCGAGTAGGTTTCAATGAAGGACACCTTTTAAGACGATATTTTTCTATATTTCGCTCTCTTTTTTTTTCAGTGAGTGGAAAGACAAGTACGACTTGGAGGACGATGTGTTGGAGGACACGGTCAGCTTCAACATGCGCAACACCTTTATATTCAACCAGAAGGATTCACATCCACTCACGGGTGAAGAGGATATCATTATGCCGCATCCCATATTGGTGGTAAGATATTTGGGGCACAATTCAAATTTACGAAAATTTTAAGAGGCAGCATTCTCCGCACAATTTGTAGTTCGAATTTACAAGAATTAACTTACAAATTCATTAAATAAAGCCTGGCTAATTTTAAAATTAACACCATTGGCTAATGGTTGCGTCAGCAAATTAAAAAAAAAAAAATATTTGCTGTTGCCTTTAAGGCGACGCCTATGATCACGTGTCCCAGGCCTCCCATTCCGAAACAGACGCAACGCAAATGTGAACAAGAAAAGAAGCTAACTTCGGCACGCCGAAGTTTGTAGACCCTTGCAGATTGCAATTAAATTAAAATTAATTCAACTATTTTTTATAAAATGAAAAAACAAAGTAATGTCGTTTTTTATATACATATTATAATACAAGTTAATGTTCGAATGGTAGCTATATGATATCGACGTCCGATCTTCATAAAATAAAACCCAAAATTCTAAAAAATAACAAAACGTTGAAAAACGGCCAAGTTAAAATTGTTTCCCTAAAAATTTCGCGATTCTTCCCATGGCAGCTATATGATATCGTGGTCCGATCAGGCCTGACTTATATATTAGTGAGAGTATAAAGAAGACTGACACTGAAGGACTAGTTTGCGTAGAAACGGACGGGCGGACATGGCTAGATCGAGATGCTGTTGATGCTTATCAAGAATATATATACTTTATAGGGTCGGAAATGACTCCTTCACTGCGTTGCAAACTTCTGACTATTATTATAACACCCTGCAAGGGTATAAAAATAATGGCTTGGGAAATTTGTTAATATTATTCCCTTCTCATATTGCAGCCTGCCGGCATCACGGTTCAGAGAGAAAAGGCTGCCATGATGGAGCTGGTTTCCAGGGGATTGGGCTTAGTCTTTCCGGATGCCAAGGCCTTTTTCAAGGGCAAATTCATGGACATATTCTTCCGGGGAATCGACGTTGACTGCTCCCCAGATGACTTTGCAGCCAAGGCGGTCTGCACTGTTTTTTACACAGGCGAAGTTAAACAGGCCAAGCAAGTGAACCAGACACACTTTCTGCTTTCTTTTATGGGACAGGTGAGTCACAGAATTCCCTATTATTCCAGAAGAACATTCACACTCAAGTTTATTCGATGCAACAAAGGAATCCTGTTTATAATTAAATATTTATAGAACAATGCTCTCATTTTAGGCCAACCATTCGGATGCTGGACGATTCACAGTGTGTCGCGGGGTGAAGAACAATAAGAAATTAGGAAAGGTGGTAAAGTTTGCCAATGAGCCAGAGCAGGACATTTGGCCGGATGGCGAGTGCAACACTTTCGTGGGCACCGACTCGACGGTCTTCGCGCCAGGCTTGAAGAAAGAAGACGGTCTGTGGGCCTTCACCCCGGACTTGTGCCGCTCTCTGGGTGCTTATTACCAGCGAAAGTCCTCTTACCATGGAATGCCTTCCATGAGGTATACCCTGGACATGGGTGATATACGGTCGGACGAGAAACTGCATTGTTTCTGCGATGATCCCGAGGACCTGGACACATGCCCTCCGAAGGGAACCATGAACCTGGCCGCCTGTGTGGGCGGCCCTTTGTTCGCCTCGATGCCGCACTTCTACCTAGCCGATCCCAAGTTGGTGGCCGCTGTCGATGGCCTTAATCCCAACGAGAGGGACCACGCTGTCTACATTGACTTTGAACTGGTCAGCTTTTGTAGATAATACTTTTAGATAAATTATCCTTAATAGTACGCAATTCTGCAGATGTCCGGAACTCCTTTCCAGGCCGCCAAGCGGCTTCAGTTCAACCTGGATATGGAGCCAGTGGAGGGCATTGAGCCCCTGAAGAATTTGCCCAAGCTTGTCTTGCCCCTGTTCTGGGTGGAGGAGGGTGTCCAACTCAACAAGACCTATACTAACCTGGTCAAGTACACACTCTTTTTGTGAGTATATATGTTTTTTTTTTTTTTATAGGTAAAAGCCATAAGTATAAATGTCATATTTCAGGGGCCTAAAGGTAAACTCTGGCCTGCGTTGGTCCCTGGTCACCCTGTCCTTGGTGGGCCTGATGTCCGCCTGCTATCTCTTCTACCAGAACTCGGATAGCCTGGACATTACGATGCCGCCAAAAATCATCAAGGAGAATAACAAAGTGGAGGATATGAGCAAAACAAAGGAGTTGGCGCCCGAAGCCAATCCCAAGACTGCGCCAACCAGTATACCAACGAATCCAGGGGCCAACAACTTGATTCCGGGCACCAACCTGCACAGCCTCAGGCTGGAGAAGCGAGAGCGAGAGCGGGAGCGCTACTAGCTCTCGAAATGCTCGTGAGGTTACCTATCATCACTTGCACTATCCGTAGACGTAGGCACGTGCACCTGTGTAGTCCAACTTGCGCTAATAAAATGAGACAGACCCAAACCCAACATTGTCGAGTGCCTGGCAAACTGGTCGGTGGCCGACGGAGCGATTGCTAATCGATGATCGCTGATCGCCAATTGAGAAGATCTGTGCGCTCCACTGGCACCAATCGGCGGAGATCAGTGAAATTGTCTGCTGTACCAGCAAATAAAGTTCGCAACCGACTGACGATTTGTCGTTTGAGGCTGACAAATGGCTGCAATGTTTACGCCAAATGAAAGCAATTATTGGAGCACAGAAAGCAAAGCGAAAATAACAATGTTAAAAGATAGTTAAAACAATAAACGCACTGATTAATTATCTTGTAATTGTTTCGTATTTGTTTCCTTAAGAAACTGGTTCGTAGTATATAAAAATTATTAAGAAATGAATAAAGCTCAGCGTATTTATCACCAAAAGATCAAAGGGATTTTGTTAGCTAAAAATTTTAACTTCCAATTTTGATACGAATACAATACACTGTCTAGGGTTAGTAAAGTAAATACTTGCGGTTTTTTTGGAACTATTTATATAGCTTCCTACTAACTAGTGCGAAGTACTATAGGGACTGGTTAACGATCAAGTTAGGTTTGATTTTGTATAAGCATTTCGAGAATCGGATATATCCTATGATCTTTTATTTTATTTTTCGCTTTATAACAACGATCTAGAATTTAAGAGCATCCTATGCAACGTCACATCTTAGGGGCTTTTGACGACCTCCAACTATGCGATCTTCCAGTATCGTCGTGTCCTTGGGCAATTGCACGTACTCCAACAGATCCGCTAATTGATCGCAATGAATTTGAGCATCGTCGACAAAGAAATCATCATCCAGATCCTTGATGTAAACCTCACGGACCTTGTCGTGGGTTATCTCTAAATAGTTCAGATCCTTTAGCTGGGGCAGCATGTCCATGGGATCCGAGCTTGTGTTATCATAGGTAAAGCTCAGCCGCTCCAGACCCACGGCGGACGAAATCTGTGGCAGATCCGAGAGATTCTCAATGCCGGTCACATCCAAGTCAACCAAGTTAGTGGCCTTGGACAGAAAGTCGAGTCTGGACAGATTGGTGTTGGCCAGATAGAGCTGTTCCAGGTCCTGCGGCTGGGATATTATTAACTCATTCAG
>VNJR01005638.1:0-55517 GCA_008042585.1 Drosophila punjabiensis | reverse complement strand
CGCCGCCCCCTATCTCGGCCTGTCTCTGCCTCGCAGTTGATATTCTGTTTGCCGGAATTGGCAACTTAATTATTTCAGCGGCACGTCGCCAGCGCCTGGCGCTTAAGCCAAACCTCCCGACAGCTGCGAACGCGCTGGAGGAGCAGCGGCAAAAAATAGGAGAATCGGAGTGAAAACAAATACAATGAATGAGAAAAAGCTGCGAAATAAACAGCTCTTGCAGCATGCAACGTCAGCGGAGGAAAAACAACAGCTGCTATTGAGAATCTGTGCTGGAAGATAAAGTCGCCTGGCGAACGGATTTAACTGCACAACTGGCGAAAGAAACAGTTCGGGCAAAAGTAACCGACGACTCTATACGTCTCCGGGCGTGTGTGACCCCATTAGCACCGACAGCCTTCTGGCACGCCCACTTATTTTAACTAACGCCCACACCCGCCCACAGTTATAGCAAGGCGAAAGCCGAAAAAAGTCTGAGGCCCGCTTGTGGCTTTATTCATGGACATGATTCATTAGTAGACATTCAGGAGCGTACGTTCCCACAAACGGAACTCTCTTTCCGAGGAGTCACTTTCGGATAAAAATGGAGGAGCTCCGAATTTGAAATAAAATGAAATATTGAGCTTCTAAGGAATAATGGTATATAAGAAACAAGGACTTACTTAAAACCAATCAGCACTTTCATTCCATGTATAAACATACTTATTCATTAATAATTTTTTATCAAATATATTGTCGGTTTACTGGGAGGAAAACATAGAGTATGTAAATGGGAAAATTGTATATTTTCTTTTCCTTATTCTATTTTATTATCCCATCTCAAGGTCTAGTTCAACTCGATTCCATACTCAACTTTTTCTCATCCGATTTCCTACTCTCTTTCTCGTCAGTGGATATTATGCAACGATCGAACACCTCCCATTAATGTCTAGTTCAAATATTTTTCTTATAATTAAGAACCCATAATATCATAACATTGAGAAGGCCGTTCCTTACAAAAACAACACTTATACTAAATTTTAAAATATATCATCGTTAATAACTAAAATCATTAAAACAATTCCAAAATCTTTTACCAAACTCCGCTGAAATGATTTCCGGAACACACATGCTACCATTTGGCACGTATTTCTTTTCATTAGAGCCGTATGCTCGCTCTTTTTCAATGATTTCAGCAACTTTGACAGGGCAAAAGTAATTAATTTTTGGCAACTAACTCAAAACGGCAAAAGGCGCAGAAGAAAGTGCAAGGAAAAAACGCCATAATAAGGCGAAAGAGGCGCCACAATTAACGCCTGCAACTTTAATTGCGTTTTAATGTGCATCAGGCCGCAGAGCGGCTGCCTGTTTGGATGGTTTGATGCAGCGACGACTGGGTGGCCAGGTGAATGGGTGGGCTCCGTCATCATCCGAGCGGACTGGGTGGAAGTCCAACGTGCTCTGTCAACCGCAGGCGGTGGCTCAAAAGCGTAACAAGCATTTTGCCGCGCCTCAGCAACATGGCACTCACACACGCTTACGCTCACAAAGGAGCGGAGACAAACACACACGTGAACGGGTCCTGGTTGTTCCTGTGAGTGTGGAATTGGATGTGCCTGTGCCTGTGCCTGAGTGCCTGCCTCAAAAGCGGCTTAACCAACACACACAAGCTCGCACACCCACAAAGCAGCATGCACTCAAAGAATGTATTCGATTTTACCATTCTGTTTAAGGGACTCTTAGTAATTTGTGTATTGTAATTTAGTTTCTCACTTTTTCGAATATAATTTTTTAGAGGCAAACCTAAATATTTTACTTGATCCAATCTGCAGAGGTATTTATTATTTATCATTTAAATTTTTGCTGACTATGTTTATGATAATTCCCCTTTGTCGCCTTATTTTATAGTTACAACCCATTATTAAACGATCCTAAAAACTGTCGGATAAACTTTTCCAAGTGCTGCGGACTCAAATCCGAGCCCCGGACATGGGAACGGACACGGACACTAAACCGTGCGCCTCCGTCTGGGCCAACTATTTACATGGCACCCCATTATGTCCGGACTCGTAGCTGCGTCTTTTGTGTTGTCCCAGTCGCAGTCGCTCTCTCTCTCGCTCGCCCTAAGTGACGTGATTTAAATTTTTATGCCCTTTGAAATTTTCGACGCCCTGCTTATCGCAACGTTGATGTTGCCATCTCTGTCGCCGTATGCAGCTCCGTCACAGTCTCCGTATCCGCATCCGCATCCGTCCCCATCTCCGGCTCCGTCTCCGTTTACGTCTCGGTCTCCGTCTCTACGGATTCACTTCCGGCGTACACGGGACAAATCACGTAATCTGGCCTTAGTGGGTCAAGCAGCAGAAGCGGCAGTAAACTGTAAACCGTAACCCGTAACCGTAATGTAACAGCCCGCACGGAGAGATACAAAGATACTTAGGTGCACGGGACAAGTACAAGTAAATAGACATAAAGATACACGACATGAAAACCACTGTCAACATGGAGTCACATGCTGGTAATGTCAAGTGTGGTGCGACTTGTGGACCGGCACAAAGCCCCTGCCCGTCCCCACACAGGTCAAATAAGTCAAGGGTGCTTCTGAGTGGAGGGCTCCGACCTAAAAATACTCTGCAATAGAAATCGGCTTTGAAAGGCTCCAAAGTCGCTAACTTCCTGACTGAATCGTATCATAGCTACAAAGAGGTACTGGAGACAGATATCAGAAATAACCTATTGAAAGGCTGTCCCCATTTCTATCAAACAAATAATCCTTTCTTTCCTGCCTCCAATTGTACCTCAAAGTTTATGTCTTGACAAGCAAAGTAATTTCCTGATAACCTCATTCATAAGTGATGTGGGAATTTATTTGACAAATAATTCATAAGTTAAGTATGACATAATAACTTAATAACATAACAACATAATTTTCCGACACACTCTTTGATGAATAGCCAATCATATATATTGTAGAGAGCTTAAAAAGTTCTGGTTGGTTTCCTATTTGAAATTGGTTTTCCTTAGTGATCCTTAGTGCTGGTTCAATAGAAATAATTCCCTGAGCTTGTCATTCTTTTAGCTTGTTATGTGTTCTTATGAAAGGCAATATACAACGGCATGCCGTTGATATTGTTGTGCGGTTGTGGCAGGTGATGTTCTTAGTTGCGGTCTGTGACAGCCTTTGAAGTGCATAGTTGTGGTTTGCTAAACTAACTAAAAGCATACGCACGCATATTAAAAATGTCCAATTAACCCACGGAACAACATTCCACTTAAGCTCAACCAAAATGATAGATTCAACGCGTTCAAACGTTTATTATTAAGCTGACAAAATTATATTGGATTTGCCTCACCTTCAAATATATTTATTTGTTAAAATTAAATAATCTGATTAAATATTTGATTCACTTATATATTCAAGTCGACTTGGCCTCTGGCTACCACTTTTACTTCCGAAAATTGTGCAAGCAACGGACGGCAAGGAGTGTCCCCAAAGGCATCCATTAAATAGTTACTTAAATCGAGTTCCTGTTAAATGATTAATCCCTTCGGTTTCCGGCAGGACAAACATCATCATCGCCCTTAAGTAACGGTTGTCACGTCCGCTCGGACCCCCAAACAGGACGGCGCGACGGATCAACAAACCAGGTAAGAGCAAACACCGTCGAGGGCCGCCTGATTTCGAGGGCTACTGAGCGATGCAGACAGACAAACAGACAGGTAGACGGGCAGACAGGTGCAAGGTGCAAGGGACGACTGATTGCGCGCGAGGGACATCGCCTTTCGAGCGACTCTCCAGGAGGCGCCCAAGGACACAAGCGACTTCAAGTTAAAGTGTTTAAAATTGTTCGCCATTATCGACGGCCGTCAATAAGAGCATTAAAACATTTCTGCAATTCGCGCACCCGCCTGACGGCTGACGGCGCTGACACGCGGCTGTCAGCTGGTAGCTGGTAGCTGGAAAAGCGAAAAGTGGAAAACTGCAAACGCAGTGCTGCTGCACTAACGAGTCCCATTGATTTTCCCCCGCCGGAAGGGCGGAGGGTAGCGAAAAAGGCAAGGCGTGCTGGGATGTGCGCACGATGCGTATGAGTAATGGGAAAATTCTTAATGGGCGAAGAAAATTGGTTGGGCATAAACAATGAGATGCCTGCGACCGGGGAGAATGATAATGAGTTCACCAAAGAAGGCAAACCGGAAAGTGGAGGACCAAAGACCAACAACCACAGACCAGAGACCAGAGAGCAACGACCATGGACCAAAGCAGGGGGACATCATTAGGCGAGGATCCAGCGCAACCAGGTGTGTCATGCACACCGAATATTCTATTTCAAAATGTACATTTTATACATTTTTGAACCTCATCAGATATGCCACGCATGCGGAAGCCGTTCGACCTTCTAATGGAAAACGTATTTATGCTGAAATAATGAGAAATAACCTGATTTTAAAATTCATAGAGTACCGAGCTATTGAAAGGTTTTAAAATCAACTTAATTTTTATTTTTACATTTTCGCAGAGAATTTTTAAATTAATTTTACTACTTACAATTAAGTTAATGAATGATGAAACAAGCGAAAAGTTTTCAATTATATTTAAATAATGCGGCCTATGAACTAAACCAAATGATTTGTTTGATAAATATTCCAAGTAATTTTGAAAATTTAAATGCTACTTAAAATAGACCCGTACAATTTATATTTCTTGATCAGAAGCATCGTATTCTACCTTCCAATCAGCTCTAAAACTGACTTAATTTAAAAATTTATTTTTATAGATTACAAAAATTGTGTTCCACTGCTCTTACTTATTTTTCCGCAACCCATATAGATTATATTCATTATTTTTAATAACACATTCAAGGCGATTTTAATTAACCACCGCAGACCCTTCCCTTTGTGCACTGCACACTTTTCGGCGTCTCGCCAGAGTCTCATTAATGCGATGCTTTCATTACGCAATCAATAAATTATGATTCATATTAATGCCATATCGCAGCACTTACTGCAGCTCCTTGCATTCTTTGTGTCGCCCAGTTCGCAGATTTAATCCACTCTGCGTGCAGTATTTAATCAGCAATTTCCAGCGAGCTCAACAATTCGGCGTCCAATTATAATGATTTCGCTGCCTCCTTATTTAATTGTTTAATTTTCTTTTAATTTTCGTCCGTTCCCCTCACATTTATCGCCGCCCTTGTTGACCCAAATCGAAGTCGTGCCGACGTGAAATTGTGCGTTATGCGAATGGGTTAATATCGGGTTGGGTTCGGTTCTCAGGTCGGCCAGGAATCACTTTCATAAAAAAAAAAGATAATGGAGCGGTTCGCAGAAGGACTTATCAGGTTAAGTGGACGGCCCCCTTATTAACCCTGGGGCATTTTCAGTAATTACTTGAACTGCTAATTGTACACGGCATTGAGAGGTTTGCCTTTGTCGCAGAATGCCTGGAAAAGCGGTCAGAGAGGGTTAAATGTTTGCACGACAAAGGTAAACGATTTCATATTTTACTTTAAGCTGGATGCTTTAATATCATTTATGTAGTGTTTTCTTTCTGCTAAAAATATCAACTCAATAAATAAATACAGCTTTATTGTTTAAGCAAATTATTTCAATTTAAATTAAATTTAATATGAAAATAATTACCCGTTAGGGAAAAAATCATCACAGACACAAAAAAAAGGAAAATTACCTACACTCCACTGATGTTTAGCATAACAGTTTAAATTATTGAAAGCAGAACATTTTTTCTGCGCCTAATTTAATTTTTCTAACCATAATGTTCACTATCCACCATATGCAGCTAAGGTCTAAAAAAATAATGAATGAAAAAACAGGCGCATGGTCAACACCTGGAAGCAAGGTTCGGTAAAGGGAAATCGATTTAAATTCAAATGAGTTTGAAACTGTTCAATAACCTCAATGCGCCACGTGGATAAAGGATACAGGATACAGGTCAGCGTTTAATACTGTTAAGTCCTTCCAAGACTATTTTATTTGAAAATTGAGCATACAGTTCTTGGGTATCGATTTTTGCTAATAGTAAATATTTAACGAAAATGTATTAAAAAGCATTAACAACAATAACCCATGTTTTACATTTAAAGTTCATAAAGTAGTTGCTATAGCAATCTCCCAACCCTTTGAAGTCGAAACTTTATTTCCCAAAAGACCATCTAAATCCCAGTAAAAAATAAAGAAATTGTTATACAAAAGCAGAAAAATGTAGGAATAAATTTAAAGCTATTCCACTGATATAGAACCTTAGGCAATGGGACATGTTACTATGCATGGTAAGAGAAGAGAGTGCCACATTTAATAGTTTAATTTTCCCACTTTATGGCAGACACTATCGCCAAGCATTTATGCTGAACAGTGTAATATTTTATTTAAAGTGCGCTTCTGCTGTTTGCGCCGCCTATTTGTCCTTCGCGTCCATATATCATTCGGGGAGCTGCCGAAAAAAAGACACTGACACAACGACAAATTTGCCTGATATTTATGCGGCCACTGGACAAGGGGGACCCGACCAGACTCCGGACCAGAACCCGACCCCGAACCCGAACCCGGGTCCAAGCTAGGTAAACATATTTAACATACGCATGTGGACAGCGTGTTTATAAAAACATATATGCAAATTATCGTGGCTCGCCTTTGGCCCTCTGCGCACTCGTTCGGACAATTCGCGTTATTTATAATGGACAATTCTCGTGTTGTTGTTTATAATTTATTTATGCAAATTTTCAGCCGGACAAGCCACTGCAGTGCTGCTAGTGCTAGAAATCGGAAGGAGCGCGGGATCGAGTATGTAAATAGTTATTGCCAGCGAAATCAAAACTAAAGCGATTTTCCAAATATAATTAATTGCAATTGACCCGATTTGTAATTTATTTATTTAATCCACGCCATAGTCACGGGGGAGCCAGTAAAGAATTGATTTATATTAATTTACACGTGCGCAAACGTTGGCATTATACTACCATTTGCGGGGCTTCGCCCGCTCCCCGGCTGCAGCCGAAGCCAATTAAATAGTCCGTCCTTGACAAGGCTCCTCCGCAGCCTCCAATGGCGTGGATATAATTAGTACGAACTAGTCGGCAAAGGGGCTCAGTGGAAGCCCTTTGAAGGGCTCCACTCCCCACGGAGCAATCGAACAGAGTTCCGGGAATCCGGGGATTTCAAACGCATGGCCGCACAGGAGGCTCCTGACAATTAGGCCACTCTGTATGGGAGATAATCAGATCATTAGCATTAAAGCCCCTGTAAAACGAATGTAAACCGAGGCCCTGAACAAAAACCCTCTGAAGCAAGCAAGTCGGTCTGTGGCTGTGCGTAATACTATATAGTATTTTATTCGTTATGGCGTCGGGGGCTCACCTTCTACACAGCAGAGTACACATGTTACGTGTAACTGACTGTTCGTTCATTTGCGGCATGTATGATTTAGCAGCTCAACACTCGCCACTTGGCCACAACTCACTTAGTGCCGAGCCCTGCCGCAAATGGCCATAATATTCAAGCATCACCAGGCGGAGATCTGCCTCCAAATCCAGATGGGCTTCCAGCGTGGCCCACACCGAATTTATTGCAACCCCAACCCCCAAACCAGGCCAAGTCAAGCCAAGCCAACTCGGTGTCTGTGCTCGAAGGGCTTTTGTGTTGAAACAAACCTGACACAGACCAACCCAATCAGCAGACTTTAAGAGTTTGCCACAATTTCCGCAACATTTGATTGGCGTCTGCACTCGAAAAAATAGACAAGTCCTTGATTGGATTTTAAATACACTTTTGAGCGAGCACCAACCGGATGCAATGTAAAAACTATTGAAAGTATTCGAAATCAGAACGATGTTCACTTGAGGACTTATAAGGGGATTGAAATTTAAACGAAAACTTTAAATATTTTATTCTTTATAAAAATTGTAAACAGGCTTGTACCTAAATATTCAAATATATTTTAAGAGCAAAGAAGGTATATTGGTCTACTTGCAATGGTAACTTACTTTTTTTAAAGAAAAAAATTTACTCGCACTTTTCTAAACAAGTTTTGAATTTAAACTTTCAATTGTATTGAACAAAGTGCATTTTAAAACAAATGCTTTACCTTGAAATCTATTTTTTACGTTTTTTATCAAACTTATCGATTGGAGACAAGTTCCTTCTAGTTGAACTCTGAAAGCAGTTCGATTGAAGAATAATATTTTTGCTTACAACAAATAAAACGAAAAGTTGTATTTTTTCGAGTGCGAGAAGCAAAGTAGAGAATGGCTGGGTAAGCTGTTTTAAATTCCAAATCAAGGCTCGCACCTTTAATCAATTTTCGGAGCCCTTTCTGGAAATAGAGGCTGCTCAATGCCAAGTACCCTCGAAATCAGATACAGTCGGGAGCAGAAACAGCAGACTGGCCGAGAGCGCGTGGAACGGGTGGCGGAAATCTGGGAATCTCTGGCCACCCGCAACACTCTGTGGAGTGTGTCATAAAATGCCAAAACAAATATAAATTTTCACACAATTCAATTTATATGCCCGCAGCACAAGCTCGAGCACCGAGAAAGGATGCTGGATTCAGGATACGGTTTCAAGAGCCCGGCTGTATCGACAGTTCCAAAGTAGTCCCGAGCTGTTTGGAGGGGATCTGCCTGCGCCGCACCGTATCCTTTCCTTCGCCATTGCTCCTGGCCCTGGCATCTCCTTTTAAGCCATCTTCCGCCAACCATTGTCTACTCATTTTACCACTTGATTGTGTTTGCACAACATTTCGGCGAGAGACGCGCCGCGATGCAGCCAACAAACTCCGAATAAAACAATATCCAAGCCACGAAAATTTGAAATGCAAAGGCGGTGCTCGGGGCAAACGTTTAACGTCCTCCGCCTGGCACAAGGCATGTTACAAAAATGGGTTTACGGCAATGCTGATTCGATATAAGTAAAGAGCTACAAAAAGTGGGTTCTATATTCTAAGTTTGGTTAATTTACATTCAAGCGAAAGAATATTTAAGAAATATTAAAGGCAGAGTAAAAGGAGTTCGCTTTTGTTAAGCAATTATTAGTATAAAACAAAGTTCAGCCTATTTTAATCCTATTTTACTTTACTTAACGAGTTACGTAATTTTAATCAATAGATTTACACAACATTTTAACTTCTTTTATTTTTTAACTGGTTCCACATCCCCTTTTAATTTCCGAAGAATGTGTTTTCTTTATGTTTTGACTCGAGCTGTCTTCCATATATGTAGATATATGCCTATATATATATCGGCGCATGTCTGGCCAAAAATGAAACAAAGTTCAATCAGAGCTCGTGTGTTGCCAGTAAATCAAATAAAGAAAAATGCATATAAAAACAAGGACGGCAACAAGCAAGCCAACAAAAGCGTTGTACCAGAAACTTTTTATCAAGTGCCGGGGCCTGAGAAAAATCCAAATAGAACGAAAAGAAATTCTGGCCGACACTTGAGAGTTGTTTGTTAGCAGAATGTCAACCAGGAAAATAAAATAATTTAAAATGAAATAAAAGTAACATGCAGGATATGCAGCAAAGGTTGGTTCTTAAGCTCTCATTGAATAGAGAATTTCGAGTCTTAAATTAAGGCAATTTCTGCACTTACCCCAGGGGATATTTTTTGAAAGAAGTTCGAATTGAAATACATTTCGGATATTTGCTCGGCCGGCAATCCTTTGGGGTCAAGAACAGCAGTCGGACTGCACATCCTTTGTTGTGTCAAGCAATCAATGATATGCTGTGCACGCAAATCCTGCAAAATTTTGCCCTGCCGCCATAAATAAACTACGGGCAGAGCCAAGAGTTTTAATTAAATTTGCATACACAATTTCAGCAGCAGCCTCATCAAAAGTTATGGCAATTGCACGGCTCCAATTGTTCAAATTAAATGCGAACGCACTGCCATTTGCCCGGCTTACCCGTCCAGGTGCGCCGACGAGCTGCGAGGACGAGCCGGGCGGAAGGATGAAGTCGCTCATATGACTGTCATAAATGGCAGCGGCTCATAGAGCGCGCAGCCTGCAACGCGTCCTATTTAAACTGTTTTTAATGACGGCGCAGCTCGTTGAGAATTGAGTCCCTGGCCGAGTAAATAAGCAGCCGACAATCAAACAGAACATGATCCAGACATATAGTGCATGTGTCTGCTGGGGCGGGGGCGAGGGCGGGCGGTAAAGGGGGGCGCGGCAACCGGAGCTGAGCGGCTGCTCCTTTCAATTTGCAGCCGCTTTTGAGTGCTTTATTTTTTAATGGCTCCTGCGCGAGCCTTGGTTTCAAGCAGCCATTGAGTCATTGTATCTACCTTGTAATATGAAAATCGCTTTGGCAAAACTACTTGATTGTTGCTCTTGCTCTTGCTCTTGCTCACGATGCCCTTCCCTTTTAAGGACCTTCACTTTGTCCATTAAGTTGGTCCTTGACTACTACTAGTTTATGACTGATTACAACAGTTTAAAATGCAATAAATAAGCATTAAAATAGGACGTTCAGTACGTCAGAAATATTTTATTAAAATATTTCCGAGTGTTACATTATAAAATGTCAGTTTGTACGGCAAAGGCCAAGCGGTATTGTGGTTTAAGCTTTACCTTTCCTTTGGCCTTGGCAGGTCCTGCTTATTTATAATATGATATGAGGAACCCTTCGGGAGAGTGTGGAAAATCTCTTTGTTGGCTTAAGTTTCCTCGCCTGCCATTTCAGTTTTTTGTTTTGTTTTTCACTGCCAATAAAACATGCATTTCACTTTCAGCCCAACCGTTGGCAAACAATAGCGAAAGGTGGGGAATTCTCGAGTGAACGGAGACCAGAGACCGGTTGCGGGAGCTGTATCACAAAAACATCACTGCCATCGCAACGCGAGAATCCTTTGTGCAGTGTGCACTCAATTATTTGGTCGTTACTTGTTTCTTATTACCTTTTGCCTACCGACACTGCGACTATAGTGCATTATAACTGGAGGACAAGGCATTGTTCCAGCGGACCGGCGATACAATTGGGTTTGCGGAATGGCGGAAGTAAATGCGAATTTAATATGCAAAAGAGTGGGTCGGAGTCATGCCGAGATTGCTCAAAGGATATCGGTTGAAGATTGCTCCGCCAACCGATTGCACCACGAAAAAAGTGAGAATTGACAGGAGTGACAGCATTTAAGCGGAGGATTTCATTTCAAGAATATTCTTAAAGACATAGATAAAAATATATTTAAAAACTGTATTTATAGTTAGATTATATGTAGTAAGACCCCTTGAAATACCATGTAATTTCTCTTTTTATTTAAACTATTTCATCACTGATTGTTATTTATATTTTATGGTGTTTCGCAAATAATATTTGTAAGCACATAAATGTATTTATCACCTTGTGAGACGCAAGAACTCACAAATAAAGTTTAATATGGAATACGATGAATAATAGGAATTATTAGAATTATTAACAATTATAAAAATAATATAATGAATATGCAAAATATTTAAATTGAATGCTCGAGTGAGCGCAAAAGATTATCGTGCGCAAAGGGTCACACTGACCAAAAGATCGGACTCTCAAACCGTTTCATTAATTGGAAGACCTGAACGGACTCTCAGACCTTCTAATTAGTTGGAAAACTTGAACGGACTTATTAACCTTCCTACCTGAGTCACCCGGAACTGACAGATCGTCACAACCTCAAGCATTTATAAAAGATTGTGTTCCTTCCCAACTAAGAAATATTTTCTACCAAAGTCACTAAATACTGGTTTTAACTGCCTGTTGATCCGAAACGGTTAACAGAGTCCAATAACATTCCATGAGAAGCAGAGTTCCCAGTCACAGCCGTCGCTCTCGTTCCGTTTTCACATTTTCCCCCGGTCTACTACCCCTATCGAGAAGCGTGGGAACGTAACGAAACGAAATGTAACGCACGAAGGGATGACTTCTTGAAGAGGAACGAACATGTCGCGGAACACCAAGCAACCCCTGTGTTTCAGATGTTCGTTTCCTTACGTCCTACGGACTGCTTGGAATCAAAATTCAGGGGAAGTGTGCGGTCCAAGGAATCGGGAACAGGACGCGAAGGGATGGTGCGAACGAAATGAAGATGAAACCTCGGCCAGGAGAAGGGGTACATGTGGCAGAAGTTAAACATCAGAATCGGAACCTGCGAATTGCGAAATGTGAAATGCTCCGAACTCCGGACGAAGCGATTCAGTAAGAAATTTGCATGGTTCAGCGGCGGACGTCGAGCGGGAAACATCGGGCGAGTTTTGGAAAAGCCAAAAACGAGGCTTAAGTTTGAATCATTTCGCGGGCACATTTGGATACTGCCGTTAAATGCACTTGAAGGACTCAGACCCACACTTAGATTCGGTCTCGCAACCAGACTGAGATCCTGGCTCATCCTCTGGCGAACGGCCTTTGTTTACGCGAATGTGTGCCAAACCGGATGTGGGCGTGTCCGCCGCCCGAATAAGTGAAGTCTAACGTGGAGTGGAGTGTAAGAAACCCCATTTGTAGCCCCCTCGGTCGGGATGTGATTGTGCGAGTGAGTGCAATGTGTCTTTTATAAATCAAGGAAAATCACATTTTAAATTGCTGCGCATTAGAACGGATACAGATACAAAGGCAGCGCTCCGAAAGGAGGCAGCCAGGCTGGCAAGGATCGAAAGTCAAACGCCGTCAAACGTTGATTGCGTCGTCGTCTATCCACGAGAAAAAAGCGAAAAAGAACGTGAAGGATTTGACTGATGTGAATGGAGTGAAAGATGCGATGTGACCTAGCCCGGCCCTCATCCCCCAACCCTGATTCCTGCAATCATGTCCTCCCTTCTCCCGCAGGTGGCACGTGCTATTGTCTGGCCCCCATGTATTTCAATTCGATTATATTGATGAGCATATGATGTAATATATGGAAATATAATCTGATTAGAGGCAGCCGGCTCCCGCGACCTATCCGGGACACCTCCTCGTGCGCGCGATTTGCAAATCGTGCTCAGCCATAGATTTTAAAACTCATTAATGTGCAAAGACGGCAATCTGCCAAGTCCTTGGTGTCATTAGACAGGCGTAAGGCGAACAATAGGCCGCGGAAAGCTGGGAAAAAGGAAGAGCCGACAATGATACTGGCAAATCAATAAAGGTGTTGAAACAGGTGCCAGACTTGGCCAGGATATCGGATAGCAGTTCTAAAAAAGAACGCGCGAAAGGATTTTGCGCTTGGCAACGCCAAGTAATTCTGCAAAAATATCATATGTCCCGACAGTGCAAAAACGTTGATTAATTGAGGGGAATTCGACAGGAGTGAAGTATCAACAACTGTCAAGTGCTTCTCGGGGAATTCAGTTATACTTGAGTGTCAGACAAAAAAAAAATAAAGAGGAGGATACCGAGGACAATAGGAGATGAAAACTGTTTTGGTCCGCATTAAATGGCAGACTGAGCAATTCACACGAATTTGTCCAGACTGTCACCAAAAACTGTGGCACAGGAAAGCAGATTAAAAAAGCCAAATATAACCAAAACGAACCAAAATAGAGTCTCGTCTGCCTGCTGGATAATAAAATCGTTATGATTTGTTTGCTCTATAAATCAAATAGGCTTAGGCGTGAGCATGTCTCTACACTAAGCAGATCTATTTATTTAAGGAATTTAAATTTTTGCGAGACAAATATGTCTGATAATATTACTTATCAACTCGGAAAATCTCTTGTATGAGTAATCAGCCCACAAAGTACTCAGTTGTCATGCAGAAGCCTAGATATTAAACCTGAGGTAGAACTTTAAGTGACCAAATTGCCACAAATATGGGTAAACATACTCCTACAAGTTAGTTCAGGACAAGATTAGACACTCTATTCGGGCACATAATTACTCTTCTTTGGCAGTCAACTCCGGCTGTCTGTGAGTAAATTAGAAAAGCCTTCCGAGCTAATGGACCGGACTTCTCCCTTCCAAAATAAATATCAATTTGTTGCTTAGCTCCCCTAATTACACGCTGGCGAGGCAGACTCCTGCTAATCGGCCCAGATTAGAGAGTGCAATAATGCATTTGGATTCCAGACTTTCAGATTTTTATTTTGCCATTTGGGGACTTCGATTCGCCAGCTATGAGCCGAGTAAGCCGGGCTTCTGGCACTCATTTCGAGGAGGGCGACGCAGGTTTATGGGCGAACCGACTTTCTGACCAACAAAGAATAACGAGCAAGCCATTAAAAATTTGCGAAGCTCAGCAGGAGCGGAGGAAGTGGAACTAATGGAGAGTGGAATCGGAGGAGCAATGGGGCTATGCAATTCATTAATTTATTGACTTATAATCAAGCCAGCAGCCAAAACTTATGCCCGATGGCAGAGCCGGATAAATATCCATTTATCACATAAATAGAATGCTAACAGCAGCGAATCCTTGGTGGTTTTCCGTTTTCCTCGGACCAAACTTGTATTTTCGCCTCTCCAGCCTGGCTGCCTGCTGCGGTTGGCTTTGCCAAATAAAGCAAGAAATAAGTTAAAACATACTGTATGTTCTCTGCGGTCTGGCTCGACTCGGCGAAATAAAACCAAAAACTGCAGACTAGAGTCACGTTCGTACAACTACATAGAAAGTCCTCCCCCCGGGGGCCAGTGCGGTATGCAAATTCAACCGAGAAGACTTCATAAAAGCAGTGCAAATAATTAAATAACAGAGCGAGAACAAACAGCAAAATGACATGCTGCTCGAGCTGGCGAAACTTGGATTAACTAGCTGCGAAATAAATAAATACGAAAGCCAAAAGTAAATCCCAGAACCAATCCAAGTTCCCGCCAAGGTGCGATACCCGACAGATGCCCTCGCCCAATAAGATGTCCTGGCGGGAAAGGGAACGAGGAGCGGGCGGCGAAGGAGCAGAAGGAAGGAGAAAGCTCCTGGCTGGGAGGAATCCGGGAACTGCCAGCATACTGTTGGCATTTCTGGCAGCTGTCAGCTTTCGTGGCATGCGAGCGCGTAAGTGTAAACTTCTTTTACTTTGCCTCAAACGAGTATCCCTCGCACATTTCTCCCCAACAATTTCACCACAATTTCGCCACATTTTCAGGCGAATAAATTAGTTACGAAAATGTGTAAGCTTTGCATACTTCAAATCGATCTAAATATCCTCATTTAAAGCCATATAAATTTAGTAAATATAAAATTACGAAATAAATAAATAAATGTGAAACGAAATTATAAAATGAAAAAAGTATTCTGAAAATAAAGTAAAGCAGTATATTTGGGTGGTTTATATTTAAGTAAAAACTTAAAGATTTAAGTTTGTAAAATACTTCCTAACAGATTTTCTTTACTTCTAAAAGATTGACATTTTTGTGTTCAATTTATATTTGTTTTATTTTATTTTGTAATAATGAAAGAGTAAAAACGCATAGTTTTATTGTGTGTCCAGTGAAATGTTTTAAAAAAATTAAAAAAATATACATCTCAGTTTTATTAAAATAAATTCTCCATTTGTTAACCACAAACACAATACTTGGTGAAACTTTTTGCCTAAATATTAAAACTGAAGCGTGTCTCACTTGAGTCTGCATATTAATCACAACTGCATGAGTCAAGTTAACCCTTCAAGAAATCCCCATCGGAGAGCTACCCGCTGTGGACTACCCACCGTAAGCCGACCAATCGCGTAACCAACTACCCGGCAATCTCTTGATCCCCTCGGCATGCGAGTCCGCCGGAAAATCGCTTCCAGGAACGCCCCAGAGACCTTGTGTTTACCATGCGAGCCCGAATCCAAATCCCTGCCCCACTGTCCAACTTTTGGCTACGTGTTCGGGGCGCTTCCGTGCCGTGCGGAGCCGGGGACCCGTCTCCGTGTTCCGTGTTCCATGTGCCCTGCTAAGCTTTTGTTTTTGCATGCATAGTTAATTAAATTTCGCACATTTTTGTGCAAGTGTCGAGTGAAGCGTTTGCCAAATTTAATTTACATGATGAGATTTGCTTGGCTGCATTGTCGTTGGCAACTCGTTGGCACGATTTTTATAAGCTTGTCGAGTTAATTTAATCGTGCAGTGCAAATTTTCATTTAGTCGAGAGCACACACGCGCACCCACACAACATGTGAATGTCGCACACCTGTCACCCGAAATCAGAGGAAATCTCCCTTGTTGGGCTGCCAAAAACTCATTACGCATACGCAGCGTGTGAAGACTCCGGCTCCGGCTCCAACTCCGGCTTGATGTTTCCCTTCGTTTTTCGAGTAGTTTATGAAAATACCTGGCATACTTTCTAGACCCGCCTAATTGGAGCGGCGTCCTGGCAGCCGCCTCTGTTTCTGAATCTCGAGTTGATTAAATTTTGTGCGTGCGAGTGGGGTGGGGCGCCGTCCCAGGCTGCTCAACAGGTCGTATGCGTGATGTGAGAGGCACCCAGAGAAATTACAATCAGTCCGAGCATAGCTGTACTGCTGCGTATTGCTATCATCAAATTGCCTAATTGATGGTTCGGGATAATGACACACTTTTGCCGCAATTTCGGAGCCTGTTCCCAGAGCGAAGATTGAATAAATTATAAGAGGGATTTGCATTTCGGCATCAGTGAACACTTGCCTTAAGTTGATTTCACTTTTCCAGGACCTCTTATTTATTTACGTGCTGTATTTGGGACAAATATTTGCGCACTCAACTTTCTCTTTGACTTTACTTTCGCCCTTAAAGCCGCTTAAAGCCCCCTTTGGGGCTCCTGCGGCTGAATAATTGCTAACTAATATTTATCATCTCGTTTTTGCGCTAATCTCTCAGCTGCTGCTGCTGCTGCTGCCGCCAGATCTAATCAATCTCAGTTGAACAGTAGTTCCCAGGCAATATCATTAACAACACACGACCCCCGACCAGATTTCCGCACTCATATGTGATATAATTAAATTGGGCACCAGCAAAAACGCGCAGGACCACACACTCGGCAGCAGTTGAGGGTTTGAGGATTCGGTGAAAAACAATGGGACAGAGCGAGAACAGAAATAAGTAGACACTCAAATAACACTTAAGCCATCAATCAGCGCACTGGCCAAGGTCAAAAGGAAGGGCCACGCCCATGTCCATCTCTGTTAATTATGCCAGGACAATGGACCGCATACAAAACAGCAGAGCAGAGCAGAGCAGAGCCGGCGAATTCAACTGGAGACACAACTATGTTTTATATAAGAGATACAAGTATTTACCATAGAACGGCTCCCAAGACAAATGGCGGTCAAATGTCACGTTTAATTTATTTATGGCCAAAACACATAAATGTCGGAGTGGCAAAAGCCCGGCCAAAGCAGGGCCAGAGCCAGGGCAGGGCGGTGGGCGGAGTCCAGAGGTTCGAGGTTCGAGGAAGGGCTTTAATTAAATAACTGCGCTAAGTGGAGCCAAAGAGTTGGCGTCGCTAATACAGCCATTAGCCGAATTCGTTGAGAGACCATAAATTTCACGCTCCAGCTCAGGAATCACAAAATAATACCCGAACTGTGTACTCGCCGGAATAAATTTCAACTATACTTTCTCAATTTGGAGGCGAGGCGGTACTCCAGACTAATAAATAGCTGCTGGACCCAATTAATTCACTTTGGATTGTCGGAATGGCCGGGCGTAAGTTTGCAGAAGCCACCAATATGTTTGGATAAAAGTGACCCTTTTTCAGATTGTGGAAACTTGCCATATGATTAACTAAGCAAATATACATTATATGTCTAGACAATAGAACAAGAAACCCTACCAAAAGTCTGAAAAATATTATTAATGCAACTATTTGTTGATTCTTTTAATCTAACAGATCTGAAAACAATGTCAAGTAAATAAATATATTAAAAATAAAAACTTTAAGAAAATTCATTATATGAAAATATATGTACATATATAGATTTCATGGCAAACCAGCACTGAAGTTATCGTTATTAAAACTACCTTTGAATAAATTTCCAATGAATTGCAATTAATTGCAAAAAGCATCACTGAAAAGCTATAGCTCGGGGTTATCTTTGCCAATTACAATTCCCAATAACGACACCTGACACTGGCCTCGATAGGAATATCCGTTTTCACACTCCCCAATTAGTTGGAATGTATAATTCACTCAGGCACTGAATAGAGCTCCGGGCGAGTACATATATCGCTCCTTAATGGACCCACACGCGGACGTTCGGGCCACGTTTTCGCATCAAGTGCTTAATGAGCAGCCGCCATCGATATTAAGCCTAACCTGGGCTGGATATTGTTGTGTATTTGTTTATTCATGTGTGTAAATTATGAGCAATAACAACGGCAGAAAGACAACAATCGTCAATCAGGAGACACGCAGGCAAAGGACCGTCAAAGTCCTCTGGGTGCGGCGGAAAAGTGGGGAAAACGGCTTTAAAGCAATCGAAGCCAGTCGAGTGCTAAATGGGCGCGCCCGCCTGCCACGCCCCATCAGCCCCGCCCCTTCGCGCTCCGCACTTAAGCCCTGTAATTGCTGTGTGCGCGAGCTGAATGCCACAAAAAGTCCAAGTCGGCCCACTGTCGTCGAACGTTGAACGTTGAACGCTGAAGTGAGCGACACGACGCGTCGCCATTTGCCTCAAACAACAACAAAAAAGGGAAAATAAAACAAGGAATACGGTTCGGTTATAACAAGCAAATAGATCGATATGCGACAATTGAATGCCCTGAGGAGTGGAGCGCGGAGGAGTTCGTTAACTTTTCTTACTTCGATCTTAATGAGGTTTACTTAAGCAAAAGGCATTCCGACTTTATTCTTAGAAATTCCGTGAATTGAAGTACGACTGCTACCAAGTTGTCTAAGTCTATAATAGCATTGACACGATGCACTCAAGTATGCTTTAATTGGTAGCAAGAACTGGACTTGGACCAAATTAATAAACTATTCAGAACCTCAGCCATTCCATGTCTGAGAAATTTAATTAAATGGCAAAGAGACACAGATCATAACGTGTTTGATTAGGTAATTTTGTCTAAATTAAACAAGAAATCAACTTGTTTTAATGCTTTACATATTGATGGATTTTTCTATTCAGATTCTAAACAGTGTTTAAGAAATGCATTACGTTTCAGGTTTTAAAATAATTTTTAAGCTCTGCAAACTGTGATTTAAATGTCTTTTTTTATGTACAATTATTTTACTGAGAAACCCAGATCCTATGAAGGGTTTATTGATCCACTCGATTTGCCGCCCAACTGCCTAATCAGTGTGCTGTCATCAATCCATCCATGAGCCGGAACCCTCGTCAGAAATTGGTGGCTATCGGGCCACGTGGAGCACCAAGACCATGGTGGAATCAATGTGACCACTCGGAGTTAAAGGGTAACCGCACGCAAACGTGCAACCATTGATAAAATGTGCGACGGCTGCTGATGTAGGTCGGAAGCTGGATGAGGTGGCAGGAGGCGCACGGGCGGGAAGGCAGGAGCTGGAATTTATGATTCCATTTTTACTTTTCTTCTCGTTTTGCCAAACAGCCTCCGGCCATGTGAGGAGTTCCTTTGCGGAATGGGAATGGGAATGCGAGCAGGCAGGGGAGCGGGGAATGCAAATGGTTGCGGCTTGTGAATTTCTCTCGCAACAATGAGAAATGCCTCACCGTAGTCGGGGAACCCCCGGCCGGCGTCATTGGCCTAAGCTCGCCGTGTTTTTCCCCCACTGCCGCAACATGTCCTACACAGATAAAAATCGGGAGCAGCACGGGTGTGAATCTTCACTTTCATAATTATAGCCTTTCTAAGAAATTCTTTGTTTGTAAACTAAGGCCTTTTGGGGTTAGAATAAGAATAAACATTTTGAAAAGTTTAAAAATAATATGAAAGGTAAAAAGACATATTACCCAAAGGAACTTTACATGAATTAAAACTATTTTGAATATATATTGTACCTGCATAAAGATTTTGTTCCATTCCTCTTTTTATTTGTGTAATTTTCTCGCTGTGCATCCGTTTCCTTTTATCCCCCGAGTGTGTGTGACAACCATTTGAACTGTTCGATTATGCATGTATGGAGCTTAGAGCGGGGAAAGGAGCAAGGGGGAGGGGGGTCCGGGAATTGCTAATATTTGCTGAATGCTGTGAACCAATAAATGACAAGTTATGCCCTCTAATTAATGCGCTTAAACATGCGACAAGCATGTGCGGCTTCTGGCCGAATGCTTTTGGCCGGACCGAACGGCCATCGTCCCTTCTGTACCGCCGAAACACACCCTTCTTCGGCTTAATTTGGGCACATAAATACGGGCGGATCCACGGCCCCCGAGGCGCCAAGGAAACCGGCAGCGGATGGAGGGCAGGAATCTCACATGAAGCCAGTTTTTGTGGCCACATCATGGCCGGGCCGGCGTTTCATTTTTCAACTGTCAGACTACCCACAAAGCCAGTGACACTTTTGACTCCGGCTCCCTACTGAAGGAAGGGGTTATCTGGTGGGAGGCGCCTCGGGCGTGAATACATACATGGAAATTAAAATGACATTAGGTCAGGCGAGCGTAAAAAGCCAGAGCTTCTTCCTCCCTTCTTTTTTTGTGGTTTAGCTTTGCTTTTTTTCGAAAATTTAATGAAAGAAATCGGGCAGAGAAATGCCACTTTATCTTCAACGGACACTGGCTCCAGGGCAGCCAAGAGAAACCTTTAAACTTTGTAATAAATCAAGACCGATTAGAATCTGAGCAAATGATGCACGAATGCTGCTCAGCGACACGTAAGGAAACACCCATTAACTGGCGATCCGCCGGCATTGAAGGAGAGACTGGACACTTCAAAAATATACTTTTCTTCAAAATTATACTTTGACAATTTGAATCGAACTGAAATGGACATACATAACCTGGTGGACGCCTGTGCTGCTATGTCGGCTTCTTGTTAAGCGTCACGGATACGTAACAGTTCCAAAGGACCGCAAGGGCCTGGACATAGATCGCCTGGTAGTCGATCGGAATGTAGATGAAGTTGATAAACTGGGCCAACGGCCAGAACAAGCAACTGATCCCGAGGAGGGTGAAGTAGCTTTCCCGAAGGCGCCGTCTGATTTCCTCCACTGACTCGCCGTTGACCAGCGGCACCAGGCAGGACATGACGAAGGCATAGGGCGGCGCGAAGATGACCTGATCGACCAGCATCTTGCGAAGGGCGCGGGGCACCACCGGCAGCTCCTTGGGCACCTTGCTGTCCAGGAAAAAGTACCACCGCCGCATCACCGGTCCTGTGAACACGAACCCCAGAGTGCCGAATCTTAGAGTTCGGCCGGTGTCCCAGTCATTCAGTGGCTTCTTCTCAACGTACAGCTGCGCCGTTGTGTCACTCAGTGCCATTATGGCCGCCACTTTCAGACCGTCCATCAGGTACGGCCTCAGCGCCATCGCTATACTCCTCTGATCCGCTTTCCCAAGCTAACAAATGTGTCGAAGCATCCCAAGTCCCAAAAAAACACACTGCGTTGACAGTTGACAGAAATAAATAAAACTTCTTTCGCGAAAAATTCACATGTCTCTTTGGTACCATATGGGAATTATTTTATTTATAATTTCAGTATCGCCCCTGCACCGCGAACTTAAACATAAAGTTTCTGCCCGGCAATTAATCTATTGCAATCTTCATGATTCGAAAGTCTATGTTACCAAAGAACGACATGGTCAACTAGAAGCTTCTAAGAATGAAGTGTTTTAAGGATCTTCTTAAATTCTAGATAACAAGAAACTGGCTCTTTATACTCACGCTGGTCTTTCCCGACGGTCGATGTTGGAGTCAGATCTCGAGCTTTCAAAGTAAAACTTATTTATACTTTAACTTTTTTCTTTTTGGCATTTATTTTCTATTTACAATTTTTTAAGTTTAATTAGGTAAAATTCATTTCGGACTGAAATTATTCAAATAAAAATAAGAAAATTTAATGACAATACTCAAGTACTCGGAGGACCGAAAGCTATCTGCGACCAAAAAAGTATTATTTGCGGTTTCAAATGTCGCTCGTGACCCAAATTTCTAAAAATGGGTATTGTCACTAAGCCTTTTTCTTTAAGTCGACCCTTTTCTTTCATCTGGAAACACTTTCCTTTCATGCAAAGTTTTTTAATAATTTTCCTTTTTTGTTGTGATTTTGCCTACAAAATTGCAGCTGCGTTTTTTTTTTTTTGACCTGGCAATGCTACACGATAATTTTTTCGATAATTTTTAATGCGATAAAAGGTGGGGAAAAGAAACAACTGTGAACAGCTGTCAAATTCAGCCAAATTATAAATAGAAACTCACTAATGAAATACCATCTCCAGTAAATAGATATTTTTTAAGAAATAAAAAAAATAAATAAAACAACTAAAATTAAAAATACGTTCTATACAAAAAAATTTGTTCTTTGTGTCTAAGAATTAAAATATTGTATGCATATTCATCAAAGATTTTTAAAAGATTATTATTCTTCTTCACAATTTGTCTATGGAATAAAATAATAACTTTTTGATTTTTCCCTTTTTACATGGCCTCGGATATATATATAACATATAACAATCAGGTCAGCTCCGGTTATCGAAATCGTAAAAATATATCGACTTCGATTTTGAACTGTGCTCCCGTTCTCTATATCCTAATATTTTTGCGATTTGTAAAACGGGCAACTTTGTCTGGCCTAAATGAAAAGGTTATATATTTTTTCTCAATATATAGAGAACGGGAGCATCGATCCCCCATACCGGAGCAGATCTGAATATGTATAATATTTTCCATATATTTTTTTCCAATTACTCGATACTTTAACATAAATGTTCATATATTTATAATAAATATTTGAATATAATAGTACGTAATGTAAAGATTTGTGTTTATCTCTTCCATGTCGCTTTCCGAAAAGTGTTGGAACTTTTTGATAAAAATGAACATTTTTGAAAATTTAAATCGATGTATCGCATAATATGGCAAAATTTCCAGCTATACTATACAACAGGTATATTCGCTTATCGGTTTAATTAAAAAGAATTTATAAACTGAAAATCAAGCAATGTATTTCCTAAAAACTGATGTTCAAATTTTAATATGCCTTATAACAAGCTCTGAACACTACATAACCTCAAAGTTTAGTAGCCCTGCAGGGTTGGAGAACTATAAATATGCGAAAGCTTATCACGTTGAGGAACAATTACAGTCGGAATTTTTTACGTTTCGATCGTGGAGAAATAAACTGTGACCATCATGTTAGCTGCTTTCCAACCAATCCGGCCAGGGATCGCCAGGATAGTTCGCATTACCCAGCACATTACTGTGGAACAGTTTTATCACTACCTTCGCCTTTGCCTGAGATGTGCGCCTGATGGCAACGACAACTTCAAATGGCTTATTAGCGGCCTGGAGAGTATTCACTTTATCCCCATGCTGTCCCACCTGTCGGAGGCGGAGCTGAGTCGCCTGATCCCGATGCTGGGCCAGATGCTAAAGGTTGTGCGTCTCCAGGTGAGCGAGATACCCAAGCTGCAAGCCATTTGCCAACAGATGGACGTTTCCCAGTTGGTCAACACCCGGCACTGTGAGCTCATTGCCGAGAAGGACAGTAAGAATACGGCAGTAGAACGCATCGAGCTGCTGGGCGAAATTCTGCCCAATGTGGAGATATTGCAAGTCTCCTGCTCCATCCAAGGTCACTTCCCAGTCCTGGAAAAAGTGCGCATCCTTAGCCTGACTAACGTCTCTCAAGCTAATCTAGATGACCTGCTCGAGAAGTGTTCGCGGCTCAAGCAGCTTCAGCTAAACGACAAAAACGATTCCACAAGTGTGTACGATATTCAAAATATCGAACTTTGCAAGCTTATAAAGGTTCTTCTGCTGCCGTTGGAGGTGAAGACTCCGCAGGCCATCTGCCACCTGGCGAACCTTAGCCATCTCTCACTGCAATGCAAAAAGCTCTGGTCGGAATCGGCCTGGCTGCCCACTGTGCTGGCCATCATCGAGGCCAAGCGGTTTTCTCTGGAACGGTTCACCTTCGACGGGACTTGGCTCGTGGGTCCTCTGGACGTGTCCAAGCTACAACTGATCAAGTGCACGGGTCTCAAGGAACTCAGGTTGAGCAACTGCAAGGTGGCCGACGCAGTCGAAAATTCTCTTCCTCTCATTTGCCAGAGACTCAGCTTCCGACAATGTACCCTGAACATGCTCCATGGATTCCTGGCCACCCAGCAAATGTTAAAGCATCTGGAACTGTTTGAGTGCCAGGTTCTGTGGAACGGCCCCCTGCTTCGGCACCTCCTGGGTCTGAGTAGACGCCAGCTCGGACCCGCACCACTTCACGTCCATTTCAGCCAGTCCACGCGGCTGCGATCGGAGTACACTAAGTGGAAAAAGGAGGAACTGGAGGCCTCAAAGCCTTGGCTTCAAGTGAGGGAAGTGGAGTCATCAACTTGGAGGCAGTCACCGGGTATGATCACCATGGAGTTTGGCACACCGATTGACCATACTCCCAAATTCCAACTCTCGGTGGAAAACATTCCGGTTGCTGCCGATGTGGTCAAGGATTTTGATGACTATTTAAATGGTAACTTGTAAAGGGATAGATATCACTTGAAGTAAAATGAGATCTCTGATAACTTAAGCAATAGATTTTGGACTTTGTATTGCAACATAATGTTGGATTATATTCATACATGTTGCTACCGATGTGACCAAGGATTTTGATAACTATTTAAATAGTTTTACAAGTTACCAAAGATATAACATGGATCGTAAAATGAGATCTTAAATAACTAAAACAATAGATTGTCAATTATATTTGTTCAAAATACCAATTAAATTCTCTGGTTTGGATTTTGTATTGCAAGTTGCAACACGATACGGGAATATATGCATGAATGTGATTATTTCCAAATTACAATTTATTTCATGTAACGTAATTCACACAGATTTCTAAGAACGAAAATGTGTATTGTTCTTAGTTTACAAGTTTTAAATTTCCTTTAGTCTAATTGAATGTTCAGTAATTATACATATGCTTCCAATCTGCGCTGTTGTTTGTAAATTAATCTCGCAAGTGAAGTCTTGGAAAACACTCAAGTTTCTCCACCCGTAAAATACAACATTTTTGCATACGCACAAACATAATGAATACAAATCCCATGCAAAATACCTTCACTCGACAGATGCTCCCATTCACTTCGAGGGGCATCCAACGGGGACTCGAGTGTACAGCGTACCAAATCTAACCTCGAACGGCTTTCGGCATGTGAGCACCATATTTGCTTTGGGATCGCCATTTTTCCAGTTGGCTGGCTTTTTTTGTTTATCAGAGACCACATAAATAACGAAAAAGTTGCCAAAACGAGGAGTGAAGTGAAATTTATGTGTACCGCATGTAATTAATAATAAAAGAAATCGCGCAAACAAATTAAATGGTTCTGTGTGTGTTTAACTTGCCTGTTAGCCTGTCCAGAACGGCGCTTAATTAGGCCAGCCCCCACCCTCACACGTGGCGCAGATTTTCTCCCCATGGCCCGTCCATTTTCCCCCAAACTTTATATGTTCGAGCCAACTTAATGGGATCCAGGGCAGCAGTGCTCCAGCTAATCGGGTTAACCAATCCCAAAAGCAATGCTAACCAGTTGTAATTGGGTGTTACCTGGGCGGCGGACGATTGGACGGACGGGGAGGTAGGTGGACAAGTGATGGCACAAAGCAAAGATCGTAAATTGTATTAACGGTGGAAGGATAGCGTGTGGTATTCGTTGCGCTTTGGCTGACAACATTACTTTTTCCTCTCCAGAATGCTATGGTAACATTCTGTCAAATTAGCTGGGGATTGAATTATATATAGCTTATAGCTTTGAATAGCTAAAATAGCTCTGTTCGCTTAAGATTTTATTTACACTATTTATTAAGACGTGCCGATAAAATATTTTCTATATTTTGTCAGATAGTTGCATTTTAGAAACAAGAAAGGCACACCGAAGTTTGTAAATCCTTGCAGATTCCAATTGTATCAATTATAATCAATCCCAATCTAATATAAAATGAATTACTTTCATATTCATTTTATTTTTACTGTTTTACATTTTAAAATTTTTACGTGTAAAGTAAAATGTAAATTTCCTCCAAATTTACCGACCGTTTGTATGGCAGCAATGAGATATATTCGTCTGATTTTTATAAAAATAAATAAATAAATTCTAAAATAATATATAAAGCTCACAATCGAAAATAGGTGAATTTATGTTAAACAAGAAAGGAAGCTAACTTCGGCACGCCGAAGTTGGTATACCCTTGCAGATTCCAATTGTGTGAATTATAATCTATCCCAATATAATATAATACGAACTACTTTCATATTCATACAATTTTTACAGTTTTACATTTTTGTTACATTTTTACATGTAAAGTAAAATATTTTTTTTCTCCACATTTACTGATCGTTTGTGTGGCAGCTATATGATATAGTCGTCCGATTCTTATGAAATTTACAACAAAATTCTGAAAAAATATGAACTACTAGTATCTAAAAGTAGAAGAAATTATGTTGAAAACTGACAGAGCTATAATTTTTTCCTTCAAATTTAAGGATCGTTCATATGGCAGCTATATAATATAGTTTACCGATCCGACTCGTTCCGACTTATGTATATAGTAGTGGGAGTATATCTGTCTGCAAAGTTTCATTTAGATTGCTTCCAAACTCAGGGACCAGTTTACGTAGAAACGGACGGACATGACTAGATCAACTCTGCTGTTGATGCTGATAAAAAATAAATAGACTTTATAGTCTCGGAAATGTCTTCTTCACTGCGTTGCAAACTTCTAACTAAAATTATAACACCCTCCAAGTGAAAAATAATTATCATATTTTACGCATTTGATAAAGAAAATACAAATGTAAATACTTATTTTGACCAGATAATGAACATTTTAATTATTTCTACCATTTGATCCTAGAAACGAGCATTAGATTTAGGAGCCTAGCAATATCTCTAATGAAATTACTGCAAACTGGTATTAAACGTTCAAACGTAATCCCCGAAATGTTAAGCCCCGCAACATTTGGTTTTAATTCCTGCAGTGTCGCAATGGTTGTTCAGTTTCCAAACGATATAATCCATGCATCATCTCATGGCGGCAGTCCGATTAGACACGACCCCCTCGGACCGAACTGGGTTTGGCCTTTTTCAACTTTGCACTCGAATGAATACGAAATTCACGCGAAATTCCCTGACAGAACCCACGACAAAGATAAAGTTTCCAGCAGCAGGCACCAGGCACCAGGCAGGAGCAGCCCCACTCATACCCGAAAATCCCGCCCACTTGAATTATTATGTTATAGCGAAGCTGCCGCTTCGGAGGGAGGGTCTGCCATGTTCCGTGCGCTCTATATTCCGTATTTGGGGCTCGCGTCCCAAGCCCAGAAAGTTTGCACCAATCATTGCTCAACCATTTGAGTAGAAATTTTAAATTTATTGCTCTGGCAATGCGACAGCAAACAATAACATTAACAAAGTAATAATTCAAGGCCCCTTAAATGATTTCAATTATTTGCCCAAAATGTGTGACGAGCGCCGCACGAAGGGACGGACTATGGCAATAGCCCAGAAACCGAAATCAGTTTATGTGGTTAACTGAACAGTTACACTAATTACCGCACAACAACACTGCTGTAGGTCTCTCATTTGCCGCACTCCGAGTTGTTGTCGGTTTGTGTTTTTATAAACTTTTGTGTGCAAATAGTTTTTAATTACATAGATATGCTGCCAGCATGAAAAACAATTGAAAATTTAACGAGCAAATAAAGTTTAAAGCAGTGGGAGTCCAATTACCAAGTCAGATATGACGCGTACGATACCCTGTAGGGGATTATTGCTGATTATTAGTTTAGTTTATAGTGTACTCGATTTACCTTACATTTTCTCTATAATATGGGAACGTATGCATGTTCATTTAAATAATGTTTTCCTAATTGCTCGGTTCACTTGACTGAACATTTTCCTGCTCTTCATTAAGAGGCAACCTCATTGCTGCAAATTCCTGAAGAGCTCCAAGCCTGTGGCCATGCTGGGACTCTGATACTTTGAGCCCATTAAATTCTGGTGCTAATAACCGAACAATGGAACCGCAGGGGAATCAAGAATAGTATTTAACAGGCATTAGCACAGTAGGACCTTCCTGCATAAATGCATTGTGGTAAACGTTTGGCATGCAGTTCCATGTGATACGTCTCTTTGGTCCTCTGCTTTCCCTGCTGGAAAGTAGCAAGAAACGACAGTCTTTACCTGATGTCTCAAAGTACCTACATATATTCCTGAAATATTAGAAAACATAAGGAATTTATTTTTAATGTTATTATTGAATTATTAGATGGCATGATATTATGTAAATTTCCCTTTTGACCAGTACATATTCCCCAATTTGATTTCTTCTACGTTTAGTATAAATATATTTAACACTCTAGAAAAATTTGTATTTTTTTCAAATCCTAAGAGTGAAAATAATTAATAATTATCCAATGCTGGCTGCTCCCCCTTGCTCCTGATTTAACCTTGCCATCCCTGTCTAAAATCGAATCACAACTTGCCTCGAATCTCATTTATGCAGTGGTCCATGCCCCACAGAAGTTTGCTGCAAAGTTTAAGTTCAGGTTTAAGTTATTTATGGCCCGCAACATCAGCTACTTAGCCGAGGCAACGGCCTGCAGCTGTAGCAGCTCGGCAAGTGGAAAGTGGAAAACTATTTTAGCGCACTGTTCTCGCGCGGCGCATTTAATAAAAACGTAAACTTAAGCGGAAACTCCACTGTGTTGTACAGTGTGGCCCCCGCCGTCCCGCAGGCCCCCGCTCTATGCTCGCTCTGTGCGAGCATTTGGCATAATATTATTTACATAATAAATACTTAGTTGTTATTTGTTGTGCTGCGCGTAAATTTGCCGCCCGAGGCGAGACAGCAGAACAGGCGGGCGACGCCCGAAAGTAGGCAACTGATGCTGGGATGTGGGACAGGCGCTTAGGGGTGGCTTAGAAACAAGGAGGCGGGCGTGTCCTTAGCCCGCTCTGAATGTATAATGTGGGCGGCATGACTCTGTAATTTCAGGCCCATCTGCGGGATTTTATGCTCTAATAAAATTGCAATGTGGCCGCGAGCTCAGAGCTTGATTGGATCAGGCAAAGGATGGGGCACAATGACCAACCCCCAGCGCCCCCACAGTTTCATTATAACTCTCCAATAGAAGTCAAGTGGCTACAGTAAAGCCTCAAACGAGTGATCTGATGATTGCAGTAATGATGAGCTTTATTTCGGATGCGATAAAGATGCTGTCAGTTAAGTCATTTAAAAATTCATTGAAACCTTATTTGAAAAATTGACGTATATTATATAAGGACTTTAGACCTTCAAAGGATCTATCAACTCTGCAAAGCATGGAAGCTGATGTTCATAATCAGGTAAATATACATATTGGATCTTCGGCTCACTAGTAGAGGCTGTACACCGAGGATTACCTTACCTCATAAGACCAATATGTCCCCAAGAAAAAAGAAAGACGCCAACTACCTTATCTCAGAAGGAAAACATGTCTCATAAATAGCCCATAAGAGAATTCATAATTTAATTAAATAATAATTTCTAGCTATTTACGCATACAAATTTTAACATTAAAAACCATTTTTGGAGCAGCACAATCTGGGTCGACTAGCAGGCTGACCGCAAAATTAATAAACAGCTGCAGGAGGACCAGAACATATCTACTATAATGGCCAGAGTCGCTAAGCGATGGTAACACAACTGCTCCACCGCTGGCATGAGGGCAGGTGACCTCCTCGCCCAGATTCCCGGCAGATCTCCAACTGCAGTCACCGCTAAGGAGCCTCCAAGATATGTAGCCGTAGATGCCCCAAGCCGCAAACTCCACTCGCAGGCAAAGTGATTTCTCCCAGCGTCCCGGCCTGTCAGTTGTGGCAGTGATAACAAACGGCCAGTGCCACTCTGAGTAATCGTTCCGGTCTGTTCCGAGTCTGTGGCACATCTTGAAAAGATTGCTCCTTTACGGGGCATCCGAAGTGGCCCCTTTCCGGGCACAGCTGTCTTCCTGGGATAGTCTCAGCCGGGAAAAATTTCATTAAATAATGTACTTCAGGCCAAAACATCATTTGGTATTAATCTAAAACTCCAACTCGCGCCAACATTTAAGATATTAAAAATTCGAGTTATGGGAAGTCACACAAGTTACACAGCTAAAAATATCAAATATTTGTAACATAAAAGATGGTATAAATTTTTATAACAAGCGTACAAAGCCATTAGAGTGATATTTTTATGTCTTCATGACATTTTTATTTCTTTCACCAAGTCAATCCGGGTTTTTGACTATTTTATTTTATTGTTAACATTAAACTATAATCGAGGTTTATTTTTGTATTGTTAATAAATATAAATAACATTATCAAACATTGTCTAGTTTATATTTCAAATTAATATTTCTCATAAATGTGCGAGTGAAAATCCATTTCTTTGCCAATTTCTCTAAATATCAGCACAAAATTCATTCCTAAATTGGATTCAGTTTTTCATAATTTCCCCTTTGGTAATTACCACTCGAGTGTCGTTCCCCCGACGCCGAACTCATAACCCATGGCAGCTGGTGTGACAAAATATAAATTCACACGGAATTATCCCCATCACTTGCTTTATTGTTTTGCATCCCGGAAAAGAGGAAAACCATTGGCTGAAACCCCTCCGCCAGCACTTGACCCGAAATGCAATCGAACCAAATGCCCTAAGCAAATAAATTTGCATTTTCCATGATGGATTGCAATGTGCTGCTGCAGAAAATATACATTTTCTAAAATAATTCACAATTTGTCAATTAATAACCAAAAAGCTTTGGCTAATACGCTCGATTTTATGGCAAGAGATAAACGAATGGTTTTTCGTTGCTTAAAATGCGTAATAATGTACCCTTTGTTTTGATATGGGCTACAGGCTAATCTACAAAACCTAAACTAATTAGGAAGAATCACGGTGCTGCGGAAAAACAACCAAATTTATTAAATTGAAATAGTTTAGGCAAATTAGTAAGGAAATGAATTACAATTTTTGGATTACTTATGTAAATTCAAAATAATACAATACAAAAAGTGAACAATATATTTGAAATCATATTTTTGAATTTGTTAAAAAAATAAGACTTCATTCTCTGTTCAGAAATCTAAATAAAAGTGAGAAATACAGATAATTACCATAAACAACATAAACAATCATCAAAAAGAAACACAATGAGAAAAAAAAACTACAATTTATACTTAAAATAACATTAACCCTTATTTCGAACTACAAGAGCGTCTTACCAATGCATATTTCAAACAGAAAGGGTATTCCCCTCACCGACTTTATCCGAACACAAAACTGACAACCGAGTTTGATATGTTTGTCAGTGCGGCAGCAGCCGGAATTTATTATTTGCCCAGAAACACTTCGATAAGCAATCTATTTGATGTCCTATCCATCGTTCTTGGCCTATTTCGCAGCTTTGGCATCCGCGGCAGCGCCGATGGGCGAAAACGCCTCGCTAATTACGCCGCCGACGTCGAGGACAACCACATTGACGGTGGCCACAGGCCCAACGGGATCCCATGTCCTGATGCTGGGCGAGGCCCAGCGGCGACAGCAAGAGGACGAGGAGACCACGATGGGGGACACTTGGAGCGACAGGCCGGACACTGCGACGCTGACAAAGGGCTTCTCTATTCCCACGTATTTGCCACCGTTTCCGGACTTCATACCCGCCGACCTGCCGCACCTGCTGAGGAATGGCAGTGCGCGCGAGCCCAGTCCCCCGGCGGATCCGGATGTCTCCCGATCCGGCAGTCCGGCGATGCCATCTAGCGAGCAGTCCCGCCTGCACGCCTACGACAGCGAGCAAAAGGCCCAGCAATTGCGGCGCGAAAAGGAGCTGGCCAAGGAGCGGGAGCTCCTCCCACGCCGCCTGCTCAGTCTGCCCCCATTGAACGCCACCGTCCAAGCTGGCCAGCACGCCTATCTGCCCTGTAAGGTAAGTGGTTGGCTGGGGATGAAAATGGGTATGAGACGGGGCCAAGCTAGGACAATGGGAAGCCATCCAGCTGAGTGGCGTAATTGAAAGCTTCGAGTGAGCTAGATACACCGAAAAACACCAGATTAGAATCTTACAATTTTAGAAATCTTACAAAGATCTTGCATAAAATATAAATTTGAAAAACAGTTGAACAATAAACATTATATATATTTTATAATTGTTTTTTAGTCAAGACTAACTTTATTTTATTTCTTAATAAACAAGATATTAAGAAGCTTTTTCATAATCATAATACCTTATAATAATAACTACTCTATTCTTTAAAATCCTTAAAATACTTCCTTTGGGTATAAAGTCTCGCTTTCGTTTTCTCTATGTGGCTAACCGTGCGTCCTATCTCGACTCTCTTGTCCTTCAGCTCAACCAGCACTCGGGCAAACCGCTCTCCTGGGTGCGTTTACGAGATGAACATATCATTGCGGTGGATCACACAACCTTCATCAACGATGCCCGCTTCGCCTCGCTGCTCCAGTCATCCGCAGCGACGACAATTGCATCAGGAGCTAAGGCAGGAGCAGGAGCAGGAGCGGGAGGAAGTGCTGAGGCAGGGGCTGCACTCCCGACCACCGTGACCATTTCGGATGCCTCGGGAAATGCCTCCGCCCACGAGGGCCAGGAGAGGGGCAACGGGAGCAGCCTCAGCTGGACACTGCAAATCAAATACGTAAAGCTGGAGGACGCAGGCTGGTACGAGTGCCAACTGGCAACGGAGCCCAAAATGAGCGCCAAGGTGCAGCTGTTTGTGATAAGTAAGTGAAGCCGACTGAAACGACCGACAAATTGCCTTAGTCAGGGGCCCCGGTATCTATGGCTTTGAAGGGCCGTTGAGGTTGAGTTCCCTTCATAAAGGCAGCTCGAGTCCTGCCAGCTTACGAGTTGTTAGCGAGCATTTCAATCAAATGTCACGAACTGCCTTTACTCTGGGGTTCCAGAAGTGCCGGAATTCAACTAAGCCCTGCTTTTTAAGCCATTTGCTATCCAGTTGTACAGAAATCGTCAGAATTCTAAAGAAGATATGTTCCGCGAAGGCAGAGAGAGTACCTTTTACTTTTGACAGAATCCAACAATATTTTATCCCACCAAAACCTGGAAGCACTTCCCTTTAAACACATTTTGTACAAGTTCCGCAACCTTTTATTCCAACAACAGCACCCAGAACCGAGCTAATCGGCGATCGGCAGCGCTTTGTGAAGGCCGGAAGCAAGGTGGAGCTGCACTGTATCGTGCGCGGCACATTAGAGGCTCCCCAGTACATATTTTGGTACCGCGGCGACCAACAGGTGACTGCCGAGAACGAGGCCAGCGGGGCCCAGAGCGGGTGGTACACGCAAATCGACCGGAATATCTTCGGCAGCACCGAGCACAATCGGAACACGGTAAGCTATTTGGGATTGGGACGGGACTGATATTTTTCAGAGGATTTCACTGGAGTATTGATTCGCAGATTGGTTCGCTGGTCATTCCGCTGGTGCGCAAGATTCACTCCGGCAACTACACGTGCGAGCCGGAAAACAGTTCGGCAGTCTCCATGCAATTGCACGTACTAAGCGGTAAGTAAATCCAGTTGTTTGGAGATGCATCAAATATGCATTTTGATTATATTAAATGATTATATAAATAATGACCTAACGTCTCATTTTAGGCGAATACTCAGCCTCGGCCATCAAGTCGACGGCTGCGGGTCTCCACAGACTTGGCCACGGCTACAGCAGCCTCCACCAGTGGCTAATCTTCCTGCTGGTGGCTCTGAACAAGACATGAGTGACCCTGCTGGAGGTCCTTTCATGGAGAGCACTGAAATCATCATCCGAGCGGTGTGTTTTGTCTAAGACATAGTTTAATTTCTAGGTAAATTGCACTCACCCTCACACGACGATATGGTTTACTCCGCTGACACTTTTTAAAGTCTAAGCCCAACTTTCCGGATATAAACGAGATTTTTATACAAATTCTAGGACTTACTATGGTTTTCCTTTGCTCTAGCAATTAGGTCTAGTTCACTAAGCATTATACTAAGCATCTAATTCCGAGTAACGAACATTTATTTGTTATTTGCGTAAATAAAGCCTAAGGCGTCTTAAGTAAGTTCTGGTTGTAAACTTGAATGAGTTGTTTTTAACAGATGACCGTGGAATTTCTTTTCAGGTTTCTTTTACATTTTAAACTTAAGCAAATGAACAACCGCTTTGTATATTTTAAGGATTACAATTACTAACTGGTTAATGAGTTTGAGTTGATCCTTGAACGCTCGCTTGATTCTCAAGAATAGCACAGTTTAAAATTCCCTTTTATACATGTATTCTTTTAATCTTTATTATTATATATATTTTGATTGAAGCTTTGGATTCTACCAATTGCTTCTCTTTAATATTCCACAAATTACTAACACCTTGCATCAATAACGAAATCATTTGCATTTATGTTCAGGACTCGCATTTCCATTTGCATTCATTATGGGCCTCCTAATGCCCATCTACAGCTGGACCAGTTTTTGGTTCAGCCTAATGCTCTTACCCCTTCTTTTGACCAAGTTTAGCGTCTTAACCCCAATCCTCGCTCATTTCAATGAAATTCAACCCTCGACCATCCCACTCGTCTCGTCATTCCTTGCCGGCCAAAATATCTGTATATTTTAAAATGCAAATAAAGAAACCTGTCATAACTCTGGCAAAACGGGAGCCGGAGAGGGAGGGTGTGGCCACTAAGCCGGCAGAGAGAACCAAGAAAGGGAAATGCAAAAACTACAATTGCTGATGCCTTTGTCTTGGCCATTGTTTCGCCTTGGCCATTGTTTTATGGCCTGGCCAACTATAATTCTGTGCGATTTTTCTGATTGCCCGCGCACTTTACGCTGCTCATTTATCAAGCAGCCACTGACCAGAGCGAAGAGTCTTAGCCACCGTGGCCAAGATGTGGCGAAAGTTTTATGGCCAAGTTTGAATTTCCCTTCGCCAGCAGTTGGCTCGCACACCTTGCTCCAGTATTGGCCCCCTACTCCTGCCCAGCCTCCTCCTCCACCTCCTCCTCGGGCGGCGGCCACTCAACAGACAATTTACAGCTGGACAGATGGCGTGAGGAGGAGAGGGTCTGAGGTCCTGCGAGTGAAAGAAAGGAGGGGGCTAGGGAGAATGGGCTAATCACTTTTTGATTTATTTGCCATAGCAGCCGCATCCGGAAACTTTTGCCCACAGTTCATATTTTTCTTTTCGTTCTGCGGCTTTCCCGCAGTTTTCCCGCAGTTTTCCTGCACTTTTCCCTGTTGCTTCTGCGGCGAAGTCTCTATCCCCGCCAGCTGGCGGATATTGGCGGTAGTGGATCGGGAATCGGGAATCTGCAGGGGGGATTAGCCCCGGCGAATATTGAAAAATTCCGCGGCAGGCAAACCGAATGCCTGCCAGCAGGCAACTGTCAACAAATTCTTAAAGTTCGGGCCGCCCAGCCAGCACTGATTATGGCCAAATCCCCACGGCGGTTGTGGCTATATCAAAGAGATTGGCACATTTTAATAATTCACATGGCAAACTGCTGAAAAATACATTTGGTCCGCGCACGCGACGCCGAAAGACATTTCACTCGGAGGCGCTTTAAAAACGCCCGCGCCTTTATATTGGCAATTCACCTTGCCGGCAGGCAAAGAGGTCCCGGTCCCGGGTTCCGGGGTTCCCGGGTTTGCAGCAAGTGGTTAAAGTTTGCCGGTTGACTTTTAAATTACGTTGTGGGCGGCCTATGCTTGGGCGACTGTGAAACTTGGCCTGCAACTTTCCGGGCACGGCAGCAGCCAGAAAGAAAATGCGTGCGAAGGTGCCCCAAAAACCGGGGACCAAAAATCGAGCCACTAAAGGAGCTACACTTGCAATAATTGGCAGCCGTCAAAAGTATTTATCACTAAAATGGTAATAATTCATTCTTATAAAATGCGGTAAGTTTGAATTACAGCCCACGAAGAGATACCTATTTAGTTGGTTTTTATATTACTCTTAATTACATCGGCAAGATTATCAAGGACTTTCTACTCCATCTTAATTGTAAATATTAAAGAACTTCTTCGCAAATACATTTTAATAAAAATTTTTAAATTTTTAAGTAGAATTGGTATCAAATTCTTCAGAGGGAGAGAAAGAGAGAAGTTTTCTGAGTATGAGACTATTTTCTGTTGATAGATATTAATTTTAAATAAGTATTTTTAACTTGAATACTTTATTACGTTAATTTCAAAATACATTTTTATCTTTTATTAAAAATATTACAACTCCTCAGAATTAAATGTAACGCTTTTATTAAAGTGCAGAACCGGAGAAGAGGACAAACTTGGTGCTACGGCAACGTTTTAAGTGGCTCACGCTGAGCATGTGGCTGAGTTGGCAATTGTTGGGATATTCCTGTCAAAGCGGCAATTGAAGTAATGTACCAAGTTTCCTGGGGTGCCCGCAAAATTGGCATATAATTTGCCCAAATATTTGAGAATTCAAAGCGAAAGTTTCGCTTGAGCCCAGCCCAGCTCGCTTTGTTTCAATGCGAGCATAAATCACTGAAGGCATTCTTCAACTTTTTACGCAATTATTTGCACTGCGTAAACTTTGATTTAAATTTTTAAGCCGCCCGCCCTGCGAGTGGCACTGGCAGCGGCCAATAGTAATAAGTTGTCAGCCGCTTGACTTGCCTTTTGCCAGCCTCATGAAAAATGTATTTAGGTAGGTCAATTCCCGAACCTGTTGATGCCCGGAAACAGTTTCCACCGCATGTGGACACTGCGCATGACTGTTCCCACGCATTTCAAATCGCAGCTGGGCGCGAAACTCGATGTGTTCTTAGAAAACAGCTGACTGGAAAGAAAAAATTAATAATAAAATTAAAGTATTAATTTAACAATAAAATTACACTTCCAACAAAAAATTCTTTTTTATTCGGCTCTGAAAAAATGATTAATTACTTTTTTTTTTGTTAAATTATAAATTTAAAATTTAGTATTCAACAGAAACTATTGTTAATGAAATAAAAAAAAAATATTTTGGAACCTATAAATGTTCAACAAAATTATGAGTTACATTTAGGTACAATACCACATGTTAACCACCCCATTTTGTCCTAAATAAGTCGCCATAACAAAAGAAGCCAATTGAATAGACACGACAAAATAAATTTAAATATAAATATTATAAACAAAAAATTAACGATCTTGAAAAAATATATAAATACATATATAAAAATACTCTTATGCAACCGGACACAAAAACTATGAAAAGATAATTTCAAATTTTGTACAAACTTTTGTCATTTTGCGCTAAATTATTTGCCCAACCAAATGTAAATATTTTAGAGATAACGTTTTTATAATGAACTTTTTATTTTGCATAAATATGCACAATATTTTCGGAATTTCTTTGCGTTTTGATATAATATATATAATGGTAATATTTAAACCTAAGCGCGCTTAAAGTGAAACTAAACGACAATTTTCGCATTTTTTACAGAAGTTAATTCGTACATAGATTGCAGGTTGTGTTTATTATATTTTGTTTTGTTTTGTTTACCTTTCAATATTTCTTTAAAAAATAGTTTCGTTCATTAAAAATAAATCGCGTCTTATATAAATACAATTTTGTTTCGATTTGATATATATGTATATATAATTATATTTTTAGCTTGGTTCTATATTTGAAATACTTGGAATGCACAAAAATAATTTTCTGCTAATTTGTGGTCGGTTTTCGAATAAATTTTATGCTATAACAAAAAGTTTTTATAAGCACACGACATACCATAAATGGGTGAGCGTGTCTATGTTTCTTTTGTTACTTTAAAGCCATAACGTTTCGTGTAGTTGGAATCCAATTTGACTCAAAATTGGTTTCTGGTGCTACGCATCTTATTAGTTTAAAAAATTTTAGTTTTTCTTGATTGCATTCAAAATATGTTCAAAAAAGGTTTGCATCAATTAAAAATATATTTAAGACTTTTTAAATATTTAATTTCTCGTTCGTTCGTAGGTTTGTAAATATATGTCTATAATTGAATAATTGGACCATTGGTTTTAACATTGTTGTTTGTGGCTTACAAGTTTTCTAGTGGATACAGCATATGAGTACATACACGTCCCTTGTTCCGCACGATTCCCAGGTAAATATATGTTTGTAAATCTAAACTAACTCCGCTCATTTACACTGCTTGTCTAACCATTAATTCTGTATTCAATAATATGACGTAACAAATTGTTTATCGTAGGATTAGAGTGTAATAATAGTGTTTAAAACGCTTTACAAATGCGGCTCGTCTCGCCCCGCCTTCGTTGCCATTGTGTAGGCTCGATATATGGTTTTGTATAAATATAAACATCGCTTTATATAGACTATAATGATAAACACCGATAATTCTCACTAATTGAATTCAGTTAACATTTTTTTGTCTTGTAATTAACTCTGGAACGCGATAACTATGGATTGTGGTTATTGCCTTGCTTAGCAAATTCGTTAGGTTTGTGTTTGTTTCTACCGTTGTCTGGTAAGTATATAACTCGATATCTATACGTGTAAAAGTGTGTGTTTGTAGAGCTACGAACGTAACAACTTGGCCCCAATATATTGAAGTTTAAGCTTTGTGTATGTACATATAGCATATAGCAACGATTTCTCTCCTGATCCATTCTCAGTGCACCGCATCTATGTCTCGCTGGGCTCGCGAAATCTTTAGCTTATCCTTGGGAGTATTATCCTCGCCCGACTCCAGAGCAAACATCTTCATCTTCTCCTTGAAGGACAGCTTCTCGGGCACCGCATCGCCAGCGCGCTGTTGCTGCTGCTGCTGTTGCTTCTCTGCCAGGCGACGCTGGCGCGGATCTCTGTTATAAATGAGTATTATGGTAAATCTCTGCTTGACGAAACTTGTAAGAACAACTCACCTGTACACCTCTTGCGCTCCAATAACGCCGGGCGTCGATTGCACTGAAGTGTTCCAAAGGGCAGCATCTGGCGTGGCTGGCATTGATGGCAGCATGGAGGCATCCAGGTTATTCTGCTGTAGATACTGCGGAACAAAATAGCTCTTTATTGTAAAAGTATTTCATGTTAAATGAAAACACTTACACTCTCATCTTCTTCAATTTTATCAAACTCCGGATGATGCTCCAGGTATTGGTCCATAATGTACTGCTGCTGCACGCTCACCACATTGTTTTCCTCGTCGTTGAAGCTCACCCGCTTATTGTCCCTTTGCTGCTGCAACAGGGACTGTGGCGGGGCAGGCGGAGTTCCCAATCCACCGAGCATCATCCCGGTTCCCGTGGCAGAAACATAGGCGGCATTCAGTTCCATTGCGCTCAGAGGTGACGCCTGCTGCATGGTGTTATTGTTAAGGCTACCACTCAGATTGTTGTTGTTGTGGCTGGCATGGGTGTTTAGGAGCAGGGAGGCCTTCTTGATCTCACCGACAGCGGCTGCCTGCTGATTGCTGGTGGCTGTTTTGAGTAGACCCATGGACGAGGTAGAGGTGGGGTTTCCGGTGCTTCCTCGCAGCTTCTGCTGGGACATGATCAGGTAGGAGCTGTTCCTCTCAGGTGGCGGTGGTGGGGGAACTACAGCGGCATCTTGGGTCTCATTGTTGTTATCCTTGTCGAGCATAGTCAGCTGGTTGAGCTCCTTGGCAAGGTTAGATATCGGATGCTCTGTCTGCAGGTGCCGCTCGTCCGCAAAGCTAGCAGACTTCTGGGACTTTGAGGGCGACGATGGTGCTCCGCCCACGCCTCCCACTCCGCCCTCCGAGTAGCGGTTGTGCTTGAGTATGCTCTTCGGCTGCTGCTGGGTACTACTACTGGCCGCTTGTGCAGGCGCTGCTGGGGCTGGCACTGACTCCAGTGGACTGCTGCTGCTGTCCGTAATCTCCGCCATCTTAATTTCCGTCTGCCTGTAGCTGGTGATGGGCGTTTGTATGGCACTGACCTGACCGCTACCGTTGCCAGTCAGCCGGAACAGCTCCTGCACCACGTTCTCCTTGTCGTACTGCTGCTCCTGGTCCTGCTCCTCTTGCTCTTGCAGTTCCTGTGCTCTTCGCTCAAAGTCCCGCTCAAGGATCAGGGTCTTTAGCTGCTCCTCCTGCATGGGCGACCGAGAGATGATCTGCGAGAGCTCGGATATCTGCTGCTCCCGCCACTGACGTATGTGCTCCCGCCGCATCTCCAGATCCTTCTCCCGTTCCTCTCTCTCCCAGGGATTGCTGCCGCTGTGAAGCTGTGGACGGCTGTTTGCCTGGCTAGATGGCGGCACATAGCTGCCCTTTGGTGGATCCAGAGTGCTGGCCACGTAATTCATTCCTGGAGCTATCTGTTGTGTTGCTTTGAACAGCGGATGAGTGGCGGTGGGCGGTAGCGGTGGCTTATCCTCCGCGAGCTGGGATTGTCCAAGGTAACGCTGCTGTTGCTGCTGCTGCGGCTTGGGTGCTGTACTTGGCGGAGCATTTGGTTTATTGGGCGACTGCAAAAGACTGCCCAAGGGCTTCGGAGGCAGTGCTATAAAGTTGGGTGATGGTTGCTGCTGCTGTTGGAGCTGCTGCTGCTGCTGCTGCAAAAGTTGCTGCTGCTGCTGCAATTCGTAAAGCGTGGCTGGATCGTGGAGCTGGCTGCGTCGGTACTCCAATCCTCCGTTCTGATAGCTCCCACCCGTGAAATCGTTGACGTTCTGCATACTCTGGCTGCTGCTCATTGCAGGTGGCTGCTGCTGCTGTTGTTGCTGCTGCTGCTGCTGTTGGAGCAGGGGGAGTTGTTGCTGCTGCTGTTGGTGTTGTTGCTGCTGGTACATGTTGCTGATGTTGGGCATCGATGGCGCCATCATCTGCTGCATGCGCAAGGTATGCTGGAAATTCTGCTGGCTTTTAGTGCGATTGTTGAGGGTGAGCTGATGCTGCTGCTGCTGGCCATTGAGGTTGCTGCTGCTGTGGGCAAACTGTTGCTGCTGCAGGGAGTGCTGCTGCTGCTGCTGGAGTTGCTGTTGCTGAAGTTGTTGCTGCGCAGACTGCTGACTGTGATAATAGGCCGAGACTGGTCGAGTGGGTGGCAGGTTAGTGTTGGCCTGCAGGTAGGGCGAAGGTTGCTGCTGTGGTTGCTGCTGCGGTGCAAGCGGGGAATTGCCATTGTATGCGCTGTTCATGGCGACATGTGCGGGCATTGGCGATCTGAGAAAGAGAAGCCATTGAGAGATGGTTTTATTAGGAACAATAAAGCGGTCATGGTGCTCGCTCAAGTGGTTTCTAATTAACTAAAAAACGTGTCAAGAGTGCGTTGCTGAAATAACTTCTTTAACTTCCTCCCCTCCGGCGGAACATGGAAGGGGCTTGTGTTTATTGCAACGGTGCGTGCCTCTGTACATCGCAGCAACATTTAGAGGGAGGAACGACAGCGACTAATTACTTACGTACTTGGAACATTTCTACAAGTTGATATTCTTTCTTAATGGGTATGAAGCCATAAAGTAATTTCTTTAAACGCATTGTCACCACCCTAAAATTACACACATGAGAGTTAGCAACACATTAACTTAAGCTTGGTGACAACCGCACCCACATGTCACAACAAGGCCCCAAAAACACACTTGAAATTGTTGTAAATTATAAATAGGACTTGGAGGCTTAGCAGCCTTGGGTAAATGTAAGACTTAATGGCGTTTTAGTTGAGATTTTCAAGGTGGTTCCTTTACATCTCTAGGTATTCTGTCACAAACCTTATTAGGTTAACACTTGCCTTGAGCCGAGCCCATTTTCTAAGTTAAACATCGACAAAGTAAATGAAGCGGAACAAAAAAACAAAACTATAATTAAACAATCTGCACAATGTTTCGTAATTAAAAAAAATATTTTTAGATCAATATAGGCCCTCAATGGTATACTTCTGTTAGGATGTTCTACTAACAATAGATTTGAAGTTTTAGCAATAACGCAACCGCAAAATGGCAGCGAAAAACGATTTCTGTGGTCAGCGGAACACAACCGAATTTCAAATTGCATTTTAAAGTGGATATGGTAAGTGGTATTGCATATTTACATTACAAGCACAAACGTACACAGAGAGAACTAAGATACCCTAAAATTCAAGTCCCGCCTTCTCAAAAATCTACTCTGTTCATTTGATGTACGGATTTCCTTAAAATTCTAATCAACATTCAAATTGAAAATAACTGTTTTTAAAATTAGAGAAATATAACCTAGCCATGTGGCGCATGTAAGGGGAAACAAGAGTTTTTGACATCTATCTATAATTTGCTTTGCTAAATTTATATAATGGTAGCATTAATTAATTTTTAAGATAAGCTGCAACATAAAATATATATAGTTTTAATTATTATGTAAAAACGAACGACACTAAAGTAGTTAAAAATGTTCTCAAGTCAAGTCTTTGTTTCCAAAATATATTCTCAAATGGGGGGAAAAATCATAACTAACTCGAAACTGTAAACTTGCCCAAACTGGATACATATTTTCTATTTGGAGTTTATAATTCTCTCTTTCAGTATACAAAACTTAATTAAAATTGCATAATTATAATAATATATATAATACTTCTATTACTTTCTTCTCTTATTTACTTAAGACTAAGGAAAACGTTTTCCTAGACATTTAAATAAATCAAATGAAAACGAATAATATTTCTAAAACTCTATTTAGATTAAACTGCAGACTTTCAGAGCCATTAAGCTGACCAAAATCGTTGCCCTAGAGCACGCATATGTGTGTATATATTATGTCATGAATGCATTACCTCTCGTTCAGAATCGGCTGGCTTTGATTTTGCGCCCGGTACACGCTGAGATTCTGATAGAATCCCTGCTCGTTGGCATTGCCATTTCCATTCGTATTGTTGTGGCTGCCATTTGGGGTCTGACCCAGCAGCATTCCGCCAGCTCCTCCCGCCACTCCTCCGCCGCCCATGATGCTCGATGTATTGTTATGCAAACTGTGCGTGCTGCGTGACTTGGAATTGGCCAGGGCTAGACGCAGATATGGAAGACGAGTTCCAGGGGAGAGAGGAAGAGAAGAAAATGAATTAGTATCTGGCAGACTGCAAGTCCGGATTGGATTGTGCTCCGATTACCAGGGATAAGGAGGGGATAGCTATGTATGGAGGGCGGTGCATCGTTCACTTACATATGGTACCCGATCCCGTGTGGTGATGCAATGCCGGCACCGACTTGCTGTTGGGCAGGTGTGCAGCTAACGGATTGATGATGCTACTACTGTTGTTGTTGCCGAGAGTGTTGCTGTTGTGGCTGTTGTTCAGATGTTGGCTAAGACTGAGACTGTGATTCGGATGATGGCCGGTGGCCATTAGTGGACCCAGAGACTTGGTCGACTCGGCGCCGCCCATGCGCGTCAGATCGCGTTCGGACATACGTCGATTACCTGCGATTGCCACATTTCGCCAAGAGTTCCCAGCAACATTACCATCATTGTCGGCGTGTCGTCGAGTGTATTTTTGGGGGATTTGCGAGTGGTGGTGGAGTAGAGGTTGGTTGGTGCGCATGGATCGGGGATAGAGACAGATAGACAGTTTGACATTTTAGTAAATTTCATTTTCAGTGCGATAATGTTAATTTGATTAGTATTATTAATAAATGCATACGAAATGTAATTAAATTACTACGGAAAGGGCAAAGCTACAAAGCCAATGGATAACATAGTACACAATTCTATTTACAAACATAAATACACATGTAAACAAAAGCGTATGTAAATATATGCATATGCATAAATAAATAAAAACGCCTTCAATTTCATTCAAAAGTGTAAAAAAGGCAAAGTCGAGAGTGCTCAACTATGAGATACCGGGTACTCAAATCTATATTTCTGATCAACCGAAAAAATATAGGACAGACAATATCGAATATTTGAAAAATGTTGTCTAAATTAAAAATAATACTTCTGCAGGCGTTTAAAATATTTATATCTTTAAAAAAACAGTAAATTTTTAGAACTAAATCCAGAATTTTAACTCAGAGAAACAATTAAGTTATAGTCGATCCGATTGTTACTGTGTTTCTGCTACAGTTTTAAAAGCGTAATCAGACCTTGACCTACTCGTAACTTTTCTGTTGCAACTAAATTATAATACCTTCGGGTATTAAATAAATGGGGAAAAAAGTACAACAGCGACAATAAAATCCAATTAAATATGAACCACATAAATGTGTGAAAAAAGAGCTTAAAAATTAAAAAAAAAACCCTATACATGAATATCAGATGAAATTGATTAAAATTTAAGCAAATAAGGAAAAGGGAAAATTCTATATTAAGCCTTCATAACTGCGATTCCTATATCAAGAAATGAAGTAAAAGGCGATTCAAAGGAAAACACATTGATACTTTTTGAATATTAAAAGCATTCTGTTTGCTAACCAAAGAGGTCGTCTATAAATAATATATCTAATAATTTCAAGAAAACGTAAGCTTGCAACCTACAACTCAAAGGGACAGCTTAATGAAAAAAACAGATAAAAATCTATTTCTAAGAGCAGGCAAAAACCAAGAACTATAAGTACGACAACGAGGGGAACAACATGAACCTCGGTGCAGCTTGGTTGGGTTGCCATCATCTGTGTGCTGGACACAATGGCGTTGTCGTTGCTGAGCCGGCGCCCAGTGGCATTTTGACACTGAGCCCTTTGCCGCCCACATCATCTGCATCCGCATCAGCATCATCCCCATCATCATCGCCATTATCGCCACCCATGAGATTGCCATGAATTTCAAGAGCATCGCAATAAGCCGCCGCACAGCAGCTTGTTGAGGAGGACTCAGCACCAGCCGAGGAGCACGATTCAGCTTCGCTGCAGCTGCCTGAGCAGCAATCATCGGTAGCATCCCCGCAATTTGGACAGCTCTTTGAATTCCGCTTATTGCTGCTGGAGCTGTGTTTTGTCCTGCTACTGCTGCTGGAGCTAGCCAGGGACAGGAGCAATTTGGCCGTTGAAAGTGGTGAGGTGGGCGCCTGGGGGCGTGACTGCTGTTGATGACAATGGCAATGATGATGATGATGATGACGACGATGTGCGGCGCCAGGCTTAGCCTTGTGCTGCTGCTGTTTCTGCTGTTTGTTGCGCTTCAGTTGGCGCACACTGTGAGCCTGGCGATTGTTGCACATGACGCTCCGGCGGCAGGCGGCATAACGGGATAGTTCCGGCTTCTGTTTGGCCTCCTCCGAATCTGCCTCATCGTCCTGGCAACTGTCGTAGCATTTGAAGGTGGGAACTGCCTGGCGTGGCTCCTGTTCCGCTGGTTCCGGCAATGCTTTGCCACGACAATGACCACAGCAAGGACAATCGCAGCTTGTCTTGCCGCCGGACTTGTCCGGTTTATCATAATCCTTTCCTGCGCTGCCGTACAGGCTCCACTCCTTCAGCTGCTTGAGAATGTGTCCCTGCTCGGCCTGCGAGAGCTTTTCACTTGGCCTGCTGCTGCAGGGATCGTCCAATGCCGAGGTGGATCGAGATTTATTCATGTTGCTCGGAAGAAAGTCCTTGTTGTCATCAAAGTAGGCCGCCATTTCGCGGACCTTTCCTTGACCCAATGGTACCTTCGAAAAGCGGGGACTGAGATTCGCATGGCTGCTGGCTCTTCTTCGACTGTTAGCCGCTAAAGAGGTGGTGCTGGTTGGAATTGTTTTGGTTTTTGTGGAGGTGCTGGCACAATATCGATTGCTTGTATTTACAGTAGAAGGAGGACGTGGACGGGTGGTGCAGGAACTTTCGATTTCACACACACTAGGAACTTGGATGCTGACAATTGGGGCAGCGTTGACCACTCCTGCTGACCTTTTGTGCGACCGCTGGGTGTTGAGCTGCCGGTGCTGATTCGGATTCTGCCGCAGCAACGGCATCCGTTCAATAGACTCGCTGGATGAACGCTGGCTGTTGGAACCGGATCCGCCGGAACTGAAACCATCCGCAGAGCAGTTTGTGGCTCGCTTACTATTCAGCTCGCGGCGTATCTTTTGAATCAGGGGCATCCTCTCTGCCTGCTGCTCTGCCATCAGGGATTCAGTGGATGAGGCCCCGGCTGCCAAATGGCTGATAGCGTCGTGGGTATGGTATTTCCTATCGATTCCACTGGCTCCTGTTCCCGACCCGATGGCATCTTCTTCTTCCGTCTGGTCCAGATCAAAACTGACCGTTTTCCGGTAGCTCGCAGCGGGATTTCTCTTCACTGTGGAGGTGGAGCAACTGGAGCTGGCCATGCAGGGTCTTTGTTGCTGATGCTGCTTCTCGTCTTCTTCGTCGTCTATAAAAGGTATCTCATCCGAGTGAGCCATAGAAGCGATGCCTTCCTCATTCAGCGGCTGATGGGCATCGCTGTAGGCGGCGGCGAAATTGCCAAACGACTCTTGCGAATCTTTGGCGGCCGGCTCGTCCTGGTACTCCTCAATGTAAATAGAAGGTGGCGGCGTTCTCCTCAGCGGTCGCATGGGACTGAAGTGGGTAACAGAAGGAGCTATCGAGGGAGGCGCCTGGTGGTAATACCCACCCGACTGATGTTCATTTGCCAGATACAAGCTACTGGCCGATCTGGCAATGGGTCTTGTATCCCTGTACCTTGGATCGATGTGCAACTGATGGCCCAAGGCGCAAAGCTCCTCCTGCAGGCAGGAGGCACTAAGACGCCTAACGGGCGGGGAGGCAGCTCGCATGCAGGCAAAGGACTCGCGACGACTTCTATTGAGACTATCGTCCGAGATGGAGTTGCTATAGTAACGAGCCTGCTGCTGAAACGAGGAGTGACGACGCTGCTGGTGGCCCGGACTCAGATGCTGGAGAAAATTGCTGGCGCAAGCCTCTAGCGGACGGAGCAGCATGGGGGATGGGTTGGTTGGTTACTTGGTTAGCTTACGCAACGTGAGTACGGTAGAGTAGAGTAGTGAGATAGTATCTTGGATGAGTGAGTAAGTGAGTTGAGTTGAGTTGAGTGTTCTTAGCGTCCTACCCAGCACCTGGAGTTCGCTCTAATGTGTGTATTTTTGTATAGATATGTGTGTGTGGTCTCCTATTGAAGGGAGCTACTCACCACGCTGGATGACGGGGCTGGGCTGCTGCAGCAGCGTTGCTAGTCCGTGGTAGATGGCACCTTGCTTGGCCACTTCCAGGCTGACTACAGGTCCCGTTCGCACCAGGTAGTCGGCAGCTCTAGAAGAGACGCACAGAATTAGGTCCTGGCCCTTAAGGGAATCACCTGATCGATAATCCTACCTTTCCTGGGTGATACCTATAAGACTCTGGCCATCAACGCGCAGCAATTGATCGCCGGCTTGCAGACGACCATCGGCATCCGCCGCTCCGCCCGGCACCACGCTCTTGATATAAATTCCCAGCTTCTCCTGGCCGGCACCCTTGGCCGCCACTATGGACAGGCCCATGCCGTTGCTGTTCTTGTGCAGCTTGATGAGCTGCAGCTCTGGCTGCGGGAGCTTGGAGTTAGACATTGCACTGGAACTGCGGGCCTGTATAAAAAGGATTTAGTACATTCCACATTTTGACTCGGTAAGCCACGACCTACATTGAACTGATGCATATAGACCGTCCAGAGGCCAATCGAGGTGGGCTGCGCCGCCAGCCGGCACATGCCCTGTTGCTGAAGCGGATTGAGGAAGTCGACGAGGCCCGTGGGTATACCGCGTACCACATCGCAGCTGAATCCGTCGTCGGGCAGCAACAGCGCCAAGTGCAGCTCAGGTGACTCCTCCAATCGCACTTCTCGGCCGTCGGCGCGGGTGAGCTCATCCGCTACGGATTCGGCCATTCGGATGGCCGTGTCGACCAGGTTTCGTGGGAGCTTCTCTTGCTGCAGCAATGCGGCCATTTGCAGGGAGTTCAAGCGGAAGCAGGAGCAGGCCAGTTGTTGGATTTCCTCCACGGAGGACTTCGGTGCCTGCAGAAACTGGGCGCACTGATTGATCTTGGCCAGATGGCAGTCAGCGGCCAATTCCAGTCCCTGGCGCTCCGCCCACAGCTCCAGCAACTGCAATCGCTCCGTCATAACCTTTCCCCAATCCGATGTGCACATATGAGAGTTGGCCACAATCTGAAAGGGATTAATTCAATGTTTAAAATAAGCGGATCTGAAAGAGGAGGTCAAGGCCATTCGAAGGCCGCTCACCGTATTGAAACATATGACATTGATGTAGTGGAACAGTTGCGAGAACAACTGGATCGTTAGAGCAGCATTCACGCGGCAGCGTCTTAGCAATGCCATTGCAGAGCCCAGGACGGTCAGCACCAGACCCGCCGCCGAGTCGTGGTCAATGTTCTCGGACAGAAACTGATTGAGGGTCTGCGAGAGCTCCAGCCGGAAGCAGTTGACCAGATTTCGGAATGCCGTCTGCACGGCCTCGGCCAAAACTTCCTGCGCCTGGACGCTGAACGCGCTGATGTGGCGATCCGACTTGAGGAAGTGCAGGAACTCCGAGCTGTTTGCCATCCAAAAGGCCAGAATTCGCGGATCCGTGTACTGATCCTGGACGACGCTGTACACCAGATTGGCCACATGGTGCAGGAACATGGTCAGCTTGTGGGCGCGCTCCGTGGGCTGCAACTCCGGGCGGTAGTGGGTGGAGGCTCGATATCTGTCAGGATTAAGGGCAAAAAGACTGCGTTCAGTTCCACTCTCTTGATGGTATGAGTTATGCTCGTCATTCCAGTCCAGCCATATCACCCCATTCGTATCTATTGATTTTCACGCCTGTCAAATGTCAAAGTTCCCTGCTCCCTCGTGCTCCTGCCTCTGCTTGACCACTTTCCGTTTCTCATTTGCCCCGCATCCCGCTGTCAGAACACATTAATATTAATAGCTCACAAATTGGGTCAGCAGCCAAGATAAATCATCATAATTGATAATGAATTGTTGATACTGGCTGCTGCTGCTTCCGAACCAGGAGGGGGAAATGAACAAGTGCCCTCTGGAACATGTCGATCCACTTTGTGTCCGGACTCCGGACATTTGTCAGCTGGCGTTAGCTGCTCTCCTCATCCTCATCCGCCTGTAACTCTGCCCGTGTCCGTGTCCATGTTCTTGTCCGTTGGGCCTTGTTTAATGAAGCTCTGATTTTGGAATTGAAATGTAAATGGATTCATCGAAGGACAAATTGCCTAAGACAACCAATGGGGTTGGGAGTCAAGTCGAGTTAAGCTATCGTATTAATCTATCTTGTACGTATAAGTGTATAAGTATTTGAAGATAAATTAAATCTGTCGGCTCACTGCTGATGTTAAATTAATGACTAACTAAGCTGTTCTGCAATTAGGTTCAATATATAATCTATTTGAGAAAACTAACTAATTGGCTTATAATTAACTATAGATTCGGTCTTTATTATAAATATATGTTAAATTCTCATCAGAAACCAAAATCTATATCAATTATGACACATCTTCGCTTTTCTTTACGTACATAAATCATATTAAAACATTTAAAGAGCTCATTCCTTTAAACAGTAAACATTTAAACAACAACTAAAGCCGAGCAAGCGTTTCCTCACTCTTAATATGGCATGCTACTACCCGAACGGGTACATAAGCCCCAAAAACCTCCGCAAGTTACCCACCTGGCGCACAGGTAAAGCGAGTAGACGGGTGCCAGCTTAAAGTGCGGAACATTCACATCTAGCTCACTGATAATGTGACGCAGAAAGAGTTCCTGATTCGTTTCGGGGAACTCGAGGACGGCTGGTAGAATGGGTTCCTGTCCTTGGGCATCGCCGGAACCGCTGCCACCTCCCGCCATGAGGCCTGAGCCCGGCATTTTGGGGGACCTGTGTTCATCAGAAAAAGGGTTAATCGATATTAGTAGAGCGCACACAACAGCGGAAACCACAGAAAATTAAAGCAGTTAGGACCATTGCAGGGTGAAATAATCAAACTGGTATTGTTTAAAGCGCACACAAAAAATATAAAACGTAAATAAAATGCAATCAGACGGTGAATATGTTTGTTTTATGGCTGTGTGTGGATATTTTTTGTTGGCTTTCCTGTTTTCTTTTTAGGGAAGACTCTTCGGAGAAAGAATATATTGAATTTCGCAGATTAGGTTGACTAGGAGAGCGACAATCACAGCTTACCGATCTTGACTGTTGGAACCACTTGACTTCAAGCTGGAAATGGACTTGGTTTCGTTCTCCAGATTGCCCTCCAGACTCTGGCCGTCGTAGTTGCCCGAATTGATCGCCTGATCCTGCCCAGCCTTGCTGTCGACCACGTCCCTCAGCGTGCTGCTAAGCGGATGGTCACTGGAGTTGTTGTTGTTGTGGTAGCCACTCGTCGATTGATTCGACTGCTGGTGGTGATGGTCGTAGTCGCTCTTGTGGGTCTATGGATTTTCGAGTTTACAATGTAGAAATTACTTAATGAATACTTCTGAAAATACCCACCGAACTCAAGGCTCCGTCCTCGTCGTTCCAGGATCCCGGGGATGTGGGTGAGCGACTGCCGAGTTTCCAAGTTGTTGTTTTCATCGTTGTGGTGGTGGTGGTGTTTAGGTGAATGTAGTGTGTATGTGTGTGTGGGTTGTGTGCAAATTATTTTGCATATTTGTTGGGTAATTTTTGTTGACGGTTTGTTGGTGAGTGCATGAGATTAATGTTTTTACACAAACAATAAAAACAAACAACACGTAACGAAACAGAAACGAACAGCACAAAAGGCGTGTAAATAAAATAAAAAATACATACATAAACATGAATAAATGCGCAGAGCATACAACAAAATAATAGCACCCTCAAATAAATATTGCCGAAAATTTCTAAATGTCTCTCCCCAAAGGTGAATTAAATTGTTTTACATTTACATCTGGCAAGCAGCAAAATATGGAAATGCTAAGGTCGTAGATTGCCTCTACGTAGCTATTCACAAAGTTAAAACGTGAGAAAGGAAACCCCCTCTTTCTTCACCAGTCAGAATGAAAGTAAATATGACCTTTTTAAAATTCTCAGAAGAGAAGTCTGTTCCTTAAATTGATTTAAGCTTTCTTCTAAGAAAATGCATTTTTTGTAAAGTTAATTAAGACTTTCAAGGCCTTATTTCAATGTCTGCGTATAGTAAGAACTAGTTTTTGGTATTTTATAAAAGTAATTAATAAGTAATTAGTTCAAGTATTCGGATAACAACCTTATGACGATTTTTTAAAGTAATTATTTGTATTAAATTCCGGCTCAATAAATTAATAGTAGTGTGTTTTAATCAACTATATCTAGCTTTATTCATATTTGATCAAGAATAAACATAATAACTAAAACAATTAAACAACACAATTTCTGATAAAGCTTTTGGCGCAAGCGTAGCATACATATTTTCACAAAAAAAAACTGGGCATACTCCTTGATACCATATTCCAGTGCTTACTCACCTTTCGTAGAGGCAGGCCGAGTCCAGTTGGGACTGCGACAGGGCCAGGTTATAGCGTCCGTCCGTGGGCGAGTCGAGGAAGCGGTACGAGGCCACGCGTCCGAACATTACGACCGAACCGTTCTGTAAATGGCAGAAATCGGGATGCACATATGAATTAATTACTCGGTTATATGTGACAAGGGTATAATGTGTTAAAAACCAATTAAAGTGATTTAATTAATAATTAAGTGCGGCAATTATTCAGATATTTACACAGCTAAGCGAGGGAAGAATCAAGTGAACCGTCTGACAGATTCTGGGGCACTGTGGCAGCGATTGGGAAATTTTCGGGGCGTTTCGAAATCAAAACTGCCGCACAGAGACGCCCCTCTCTGGGGGGAGATTCAGCAGTTCGAATCGAATCGAGATTTGTGTTAATTTTTTCATGTTTTCATTACCGGCTATCTCTGTTTTGAGTGTGTGAGCGTGCGTTTGTTTGCGTTTCCCCCTAATGCTGATTAGCTCGGTAAAGGCATCTTTGACACAAGCACAGCCCACAGCAGAGATTTCCATTTGCATTATTTTTTTTTGTTCAGGTTCATCGAACCGCAGCCAACCCCAATTTGCAAATTGAAAAAAAAAAAACCAAACTGAATTAATTCCATGGACAAACAGAAGGGAAAAGAGCCAGCCAAAATGCCAATGACAGAAAATCCTGAACAGTAAATCCAGGAAAGAAGTATTTCCCTTCCTTAGTCCAAGATATAATCCCTAAAGACAGTTTGAGGTTATTGCCGAGCTGCGCGGCGCTTCAGTTTCAGTTTCCAGAGATAGGGGAAAGAAGAAGTTTTTCCTGTTTATTTGGTTTCAAATTTATCAAGCGGAAAGTCAAAAACAACAGAAAGAAAAGCTTACACAACGCACTGGCGAATTCGCTGCTGTTGTTCGTGGCTTTCCCTCTGACTTTTCCGCTAATGCGTGAGAACGCCGAAAGCCAATTTGATTCATTTCCCCCGATGTCTCTTAACGTTTTGTTTGTGTTTCCGTTGTGTGTCGAAAAGTTGTCAAAACAAAAGATAAATCAGCGGCGACTCAAAGCCATTGGGACGTATTCTACCGCACACACACGCCGCTGGTTTTATTGCCCTTTTCCAAACTCAAACTCGAAGCCAATAATGAACTTGAAGTGCAAATGAATGGGAATTGTAAATTCCAACTCAATGCGGCTCAAGTTCGTCGTAAATGTGTGTTTTGGAATTCTGTCATTGGCATTATATTTGAAGCAGTCGGCTTGTACTTCCGTCTCTCATATTTATTATTATAGGTTTACAGCTATTAGTCTTACAAATAATTATATGTAGGACCCACAGTTTCGTTGCCAAAGATTTATATCCATTTAAATTAATTTCGTTTAGTTTCGGCAAGTTGCTAGAGTTAAATGAATTACTTGTGACTGTGCTCAACCCCAAAGTGTAAATCAATTCCAATGCTCATTTATCTTCCCGCTGATTCCATCGAAAAGTTGGCTCCATAAACGCTCGACTAAGCCAGTACGATTATTGGATTGGACGTTCTCAGGCACCCGAGCCACGAAAATTCCTCGAATTTAGGGAAAGGACAAACGACAGCCCAGTTGAACTTCAGCTGGGCTTCAAGCAGTTTAAACTCGAAGCGGGTCAAGGTCGTTGTCGTTGCCAAAACTTTTCCCTTAACAGCATTGCCTGCTGCCGTCAAATTAGGCAAACATACGCCTGCCTCGGGTGACGCGCGACAAAATTTAACTAATTAAGCCGAATTATTCGCAATTAGTTAATGGAAGAAGTACAGTAGGAGAGGTCACCCCAAGGAGTGCACATTAGTTACAACGAAATCTTTTGAGCGGAATAACTATTCAAAGTAATCCTATATAATGTGAACAATTTCCAATATTTTAACAATATTTTCGCATCGAGATTTCTTGCTGTCCCTGGACATTCCCCTTACTTACATGCAAAATCGTCGGCTGGCTGATGTGGTGGCCATTGACGAAGGTCAGGGCATCTGTGTGCAGCGGGGTCACTGTGCAGACGCCCTCCAGCAGCGAGATGAGGCAGTGCCTCGGCTGGATCGAGGGCCCGAACAGCTGCAGGCAATTGGTGTTCGCCGACCCCACTTCCACCGGGTCGCTGCCCAGCTTGATCCGCCGACCACCATCGCCGCTGTGCGTCACCTCCACCAGGACGGGGCCCTCGCGATCGCCGGACATGTGGTTGGCCCCATTCGCAGCCCCCAGCGGTTTTTTCTTACGTCTTCTCGGCTGTGAGTCCGCCGGCCGGCGTCGCACATGGAACATGATGGAGCCTACAAAATAAACCAATTAAAGTTATATATTAATATGAGGCATAATTGCATTTTCTAAATAATTACTTGCTATGTTCATAGTTTGATATTTGCAATAAAAAATCAAGGGTTTTAAAAGTAAACAACAATGAACAGCAGCAGCAGCTTTTTTAGACGTTTGCGCCTCACTGGAAAGTGCAGTTTAGGCTGAGTGAGGCAAAATGTTAAATCTGCGCCATAGAAAATGTATCATGATTAGCTGCACAGTCGGGGCACAAAATATTGGGCACGGTTTAATATTTCAAATAAAGAAGAACGAGAAAACAAACTTTGGGAACACAGGGTTGTTTATCCTTGCTAATTAAAGCTTAAATCTATTAGTCTATATAAATGAAATAGTTTGTATAAGAAATTCAGGGTTTTTAGAAAGCCACTATAATATGAAAATGACGACTTTCATGTTATTTTTGTTTTGTTCGCTCTTTTTTCAACTCTAATTTTAAAATAATAAATCCTCTTAGTATATCAAAAATTTAAACAACAAAGCTAAACTTTCTTCCTTAATTGTTTACAAATCGTTCGTATGCCAGCTATATGATTTAGACCTTTTTTATTCACATAGCTTTACAACTAGAAGACTAGTATTCATAGAAATGGACCTACTGACTAACGGAGGGATTTTTAAATTTAACTAAAATATGGAATACCCTCTAATATTTTAGCTATTGCGTTATCATTCACCCTTTTAGCTCAAATATATTACTTTAAATTTTGTCTATTTATACTTTATCGCACCGTTAACAATAAGATGAGCCACTAGTGTTTTAACCCCTGAAACGCTCCCTGCAATCTCCCTCAATCCCATCTCATCTCATCGCATCGCATCGCATCGGTTCGCGTCGGAAGAGACAAAAGCGAAATAGAAATTCCGAAACTGAAATCAAATTCGGGCTGCATCATCAATTTCAGTCTCGAAATTAGATGTTCATTTTGCGAGCCAGCGAAAAACAATCAACTATGCTGGAGCAGGGGCTGAATCGGGGGATATACCTTCTACACATACATATATATCCAGAGATTCTCTGCGAGGCCAGACTGAACCCGCTGACTGAACAACTGAGCGACTGAATAACTGACTGACTGACTGACAGTTCAGTGGCAAGTTTCTGCTTGCTAGTTCTTTGATATGAAAATTTATATACAACACTCCGAAACTTTGCACAGGGACGACAGCTGCAGGAACAAATCAGCAGACAAACACTCACACATCCAATCTGAAGTCTGGAATAAATTACAAACATGTATAGTCAACTAGATTTGTGCTGTACAGTACAGTCAATATATAAAGACTGACTTGGGAAATTAATTATAATACGAAGAGTTCAAGCAAAGCGCATGTTTAAGTAATACGAATAGTACAAAGAACGTCTTTATATGAAAAGACATACAATAGAACAACTTTATGTATATATAAAAACCATTAAATTGCTGATAAGTTGTTAACTATTCCAACTTTAGACTTAGGTACTGTACTTGTAATCCATTTTTTGAGTACCTTCCTGTGCCGAGGTAAACTGTAGTTCGGCAGAGGTGACTTCTTATACCCTCGCCCCCTCATCTGGGCTGATGCTGATGCTTCTGTTGTGTATTGTACAGAATGCTTAACGAAGCATGCAAAATGTGATGGCAGTTACAGCAACTGTGGCAACACCCCCTAACCCTCTAAACCTTCACCGTGTGGCGCCATTCTCCAACCCCGACCTGCCCCACTTTTCGTCCCCTGCCTTCGGGCAAATTGCAGCAGAGGATGGCAAGATGCAACACCAAACTTGGCATGTGCCAAATGCTTTTGGGCAAT
>VNJR01005637.1:0-20245 GCA_008042585.1 Drosophila punjabiensis | reverse complement strand
TGCAGGTACAAACTGCTATTTGCTATTTGAACTTAGCCGAAGCTGTCTCTCCACACAGACACTTCTGAAGTTAAACTGTTGGAGTGGCGGAAAATGTGATCCAAAAAAGGGTTCTTAATAACACTATTAAATACAATTAATACCGATTTCATTTTTGTATTTATTACAATTTACTTGAAAAGATTATATATAACTGGGTATACATATTTAAAAAAGATTCTGATATGCTTAATATTTGTATTAACTTACATTTATCGCAAAGCAAATAGATTTCATTAAATTAAACAAGAAAGGAAGCTAACTTCGGCACGCCGAAGTTTGTATACCCTTGCAGATTTCAATTGCATTAAATATAGTCTAACTCTTTCTACTTTAAAATTAATTACTTTCAATTCAATTTTATTTTTACAGTTTTACATTTTTTTACATTTTTACATGTAAAATGTAATTTACCTCCATATATACCGATCGTTTGTATGGCAGCTATATGATATAGTCGTCCGATTTTAATGAAATTCAATACAAAATTCTGAAATAATATAGAATGATTGTATTTAAAAGAAGAAGAAGTTATGCTAAAAACTGACAAAGTTATAATTTTTTTTTCTAAAAATTTCCCGACTGTTCCTATGGCAGCTATATGATATAGTACTTCGATTTTTATAAAATTAAATCCGAAAATCTAGAATAATATATATAGCTTAAACCCAAGCGTTGGTTAAGATATGCTAAAAATCAGTGAAGTTATAATTTTTTTTCAACAAATTTACGGATCATTTGTATGGCAGCTATATGATATAGTCGTCCGATCTGGCCCGTTCCGACTTATGTACGAGTGAGAGTATATAGAAGACTATCTGCAAAGTTTCATTCAGATAGCTTTAAAACTGAGGGACTAGTTTGCGTATAATCGGACAGACGGACAGACGGACGGACAGACGGACAGACGGACAGACGGACGGACAGACGGACATGGCTAGATCGACTCGGCTGTTGATGCTGATCAAGAATATATATACTTTATAGGGTCGGAGATGACTCCTTCACTGCGTTGCAAACTTCTGACTGAAATTATAATACCCTGCAAGGGTATAACAATGTTTTTGCAATATATATTTAATTAAATTTAAAATATAGTTTTTATTCTTAAATATTGTTTTTGGTAATGAATGATATTGTCTTTTCTTTTATCAAATGAATTTGTTTATGGAAGTTGAACTAAGAAACGTATTTTTATTTTATTTTAATAAATTTCTAAGACTGTTCTTAAAAGAAGAGAAATGTTGATATATGTCAAAATTATTTAAAAATCAATCTCATTTTTTAAATAAATTACAATTTTCTATTTGTTAACCATAGTTACTATTTATTCAGTGCTAAATCTTCAATGTCCAAAACTCGCATTGCAATGGATAGAATAAATTCAATTCCAATAAACGAATTCTCCAATTCACCAATTCTCCAATTCACCAATTCTCCAACTCCCCAAAGCTCCAACTCGCTAAAGGAATTCACTCTTTTTCCGCAACGAAATGAAAAATGTGTGCTAAGCCAATGACCGACAGAAGCAGCAGCGGCAGCAGCAACAACAACTAAGCCAACAGAGGCAGCAACAGCAACAGGAACAACAACAGTGCAAACATGGCGCACACACAAAGGTAAAGCTAACTGTTAACACGAAAACGTGTGTACGGCAAATTCGCAAATCGCGCAGCGGTGAAAGAGAAGAAGAGTGGAGAGACAGCGCGGCCAGAATCGTGAATCGGCCATCTTTCCCGCTCCGTCTCCGTCTCCCTCCCACTTGCAGTGACTTCAAGTGTTTGTGTCAATCCCCGTGCAGCCTACGCCATCAGATCGCCGCTGCCTCGGTCGGCGTTGCTGCTAACGTCGTCGTCACTGCCGCCACTTTATGCTTATGATTACTCTAACATTACAACAATAACAACAGCAACACCAACACTCGCAGCAAGCTCAAAGATGCCAGCAAAAAAAAAAAAAACTAAGCCAACTCGCAATGTTCTACATTTTACTTAATACCAATTAAATGCGATTTTTCACAACAACGGTAAGTGTCGAGAAAAGTGCGAAAAGATAGCAATACTTTGAAAAAAAAAAGAATATATAACAAGAAATTAAATTAAAAATATTTAAAAATGTATTTAAATTAAGGATAATATTATTTATGGCTATATACAAATTAAATTAATCTTTATACAATTATGAAAACCATACAAACCAAACCATACAAGTATAAGTTAATATATATTTATTATTATCAAATTCAAAATAACTTTAAGACATAATTAAAAACAAATTTCACAATTTTATTTTTTCATCATACGTTTGATTATAAAAAATTTTATAAAAGATTTGTACAACATTTTTTATTGAAAAATACTTTTGTTATTTTTTTTTTTGGGACACACTTTGTGATCTACATAGTATTAATGTTAATGTTAATGTTAATGTTTAATGTTATTTTGTCATAATATAAGATCTAATTAAATTTAAAATTGTAACTTTACAAAGTCTCCAACTATATTATAAAGAAACTTATTTCGAATCGGCAATTAGAGTTGTCTAGAAATGTTTTACTATTTGGATAACTTTTCAAAAAGAAAATAAACTGGTATTATGTGAAAATTAATTAATCATTTCTTAATAAGTTACAATTTAAAGACTTACTTTATTACATACTGGAAAACATTTTAAATATAAGACTAAACCCAAACTATCATAAGTATGGAGGTATTTCTCTTATCACTTTCGATCCTCTGGAAAATACATGCACAAGGATTAGATGTATCCTGCTTACAAGATCTCCTATCCTTATAAGTGTCCCATCTAACAATTCCAAATTATTCATATCCCATTGACTTGAGATCCTCATCTGTTTACCGATGGCATTGTTGTGTCCCATTGTTATAGGGTATAATTTGCTCTGCTTTGTCTGGCCATTGTGTCTCTGTGTATCTCTCTATCTCTGCGGAGTTGTTTGCTGACCAACTCGGTTTTGCTGCCGCCGATGGCATCGAAAAAGTTTATAAATTGTAACAATGAACTCTTAAGCTGTTGTCGCTCTTGTTTTCGGTTTTCTAGACTAATGCTGATTGATTGTCGAGCACATGCGAAATCGGATATACAACCAGATCAGGAGTTTATATTGACACAGACAAAATGAGGGAACACTTGATCTTATTTCATAACAAAATAAAACAATAAAAATATAATATAATAATACATTTATTAGGTTTTGCTTAAATCAGAATACAATTTTTAAGCTAAAATAAAAGACAACTCGAAATGATTAATTTATATATATATCCCCTCGTGACAAGCCACTTGCATAATTATAAACAGTTAGATCGCAGCTTAAGCGCGGCTGTATCCTGTAAGAGGAGCGCTCCCACGATCGTGACAGGATTCCCGGTGCTGGATCGTAATTGCCACAGCGGTAACTGTAAACACGCAACAAAAGGATTTCCAACCACCGGCAACAGCAGTGGCATCCTTAGGCATCGGCATCGGGAGGATCACACCTGACGAAATCAAAAGCGTTCACAGTTATAGGGACGAGATCCCCCGATGATAATCAACGAATCAGTCCCAGCATCTGTCGAGGTTTTCCATTTCGATGTGTTTTCCGCTTTTTCCTTTTTTCTTCTTGGGGGTTGAGAACAATGATCGAATGGGAAAAAATCCCATTCCGCGCGAAAATTCTCGAGTTTTTTATGAGTTTTTGTTTTGTCTGTCTTCGTTTTTTAAGGGTTCCTCCTTCCGTTGATGTGCATGTGTTTGTGTGGGTACCCAATAATTATGTAATTTTAGATCCAGGATAATGGGGAAAATAGTAGGAGAAGTGTCGGTGCCATCCTGGTTGATGTGTGTGCTCATTTCATTGAGAGATCACTTCGATGGCCATTTGAACGGAAACTATGACCTGGAAAAGCGCAGGACGTAGGGAAAAAGGATGTGGTGGCCCAGTTAGTTGGTAAACGGAACTACTGATCCACTTATTTTCCTTACAAATTGTCCTTAGCTTTATTTCATTTCCGCTGTACATCTTTTTTAGAAAACGTTAAAGGAACATTAAAGGGATATGATACCCTGACCTAGTTAGTTAGGAAGCGGAACTACTGATCCACTTTTTATCCTTACAAATTTCCCTTAGCTTTATGCGATTTCCTCTAGCCATTTTCATGGGCTTGTAAAATGTGTGTTTATGGTCCTGTCAAAATTCCCAAAATAAAGATAAACAACATTTTTTATGCATGCCTCATAAAGATGATGGATGGCTGGCCGGCTTAAGGGACAATTTCCACGGATTTGCACCGTTGGCCGCAAAATGATGCAACATCTCGTCACGCCGTCTCAGGTAACCAGAGCTGGCCCTGGACCTGACCAGGCCCAAGTCCCTGACCCATTGTTCCAAAGGAGCGAGACAGACACGCGTGAAAAAAAAACAATGCATAAAGAACACAGTTCAAGGACTTTGACTGCCCATAACTTTCTCCCTCTCCCTCTCAGTTCTTAGTTTTTTTTTAAGAAGGTTGCGGTCGTTAACTCAGGTAGAGACCAGCTCAAAATATTAGCAAAAGTGCCAGGATAAAGATCTCAAATTTACCGAAAATATTCGCATGTAATCTGGCAAAAATAAACAGGATTATATTGGCTAATTGTGTGCGTGCAACTCTGGCATCATTAATATATCATCGGGTATTTTGAAAATGATGAATAACCCTGTGACCAGGGCTGCTGATTCATCCTGCAAAGGAGCCTTTAATAAGTTGTCAAAAGGCTGCTCCCACTCCCCGACTTTTTTCTGCCTCAAGTTCCGCATGCGCAATGATCCGAGTGTTTCGAAAACGATTCCAAATCGAAGTGAAGCACAAAAGAAAGCAACACCGGGAGCTGTTGAGTTCTGGCACAACACACACACAGCACCCTCATTTGACACACCTTCTCAAGCTCAAGCGCAAGCTCAAGCTGAAGCAACGATCGCAGGTGGGCGAGAGGTGTTCTGTGGGCTTTGTTCAAAGCAAAAGCAAACTCTGTTTGCCCAACTCATTCGACATAATTTAACGAATGCGAAAATACACAATTTGTAGCCTCATTGCCGCCTTTTTTTTTTGCTGACGATCGTCGTTTGTTGATCGCTTGTCGCGCTTCGTGTTTCGCTTTCCGTCTTCCAGAAATTCTTTACGCTATATATATATATATATATATGTATATGTTTTTACCTGTACTTTTCCCTCTGATAATAGACTTTTTAATTTAATTCTGGACTTTTGACTAGGCCTTTGTGTTTGTAAATTTTATTATTTCAAATAGAGTGTTCACGTTTATAAAGAATCCTTAAATAAGTAAAATCCGTAAAGAACTGGTGTCCTACAAAGCTATTTTCTGTTCCTAATAAATAAGTAAATCTTGTTGATTTTCTTATTCCTTTTATTCTCTTTATCAATACCAATTAGCTTAATAGACAATAGATCTCAGATCTTTAAGTTATGATTGCCTTTATTAACTATGTGTGAAGTTCTACCTTGTATTGCAACTACTTTCTTGTACATTTTAATAAGAAGACTAACCTTTAATTTTATTACAAATTATATTATTTTATAAATACTCTTTCGTATTTAGGTTTACAGATAAATACAAAGATGTGTAACAATCAATATTTGATTAATTTCAACAGGTGATGTAAAATGTTTTCATACTTTCATCATTGTTCTTTATCAAACTTATTTCTTTCTTTTATCACTCACACACAAAACATTAAAATCTCGTATTTTTATCAAAACCCTCTTTACCCATTCGATCCTATTCTTTATTCCATTTATTCTGCTTCATATTTTCCTTTTAATTCCTCCTCCCCTCCTCCTTAAATCCCAAAATACCTTTTTTTGCTCCCATAAAATCGTATAATTCCAGCTACTGTGCGTGTAAACTGGGGGAATCGATGTGATTCACTTCACTTTTCAACAACAACAGCAACAAAATTGCCCAAAAAGCAAGTCAAGAGAGTTGATACATTGATGTAGAACGGCAGGGCGACACACGGAGAGAGAGAGAGGGGAGGCCCGAAAAATCTCGACAGTGGAGAGGAGCATAAAAAAGCGCGTGTTTTTTCGGGGCGAGAGTGTTTCGTGTAAAATTCGGTGGGTTTTGGGCCAGAGCTCAACGACGAGAGCTCTTTTCCATTTCATTTTGGGCTCTGTGCGAGTGTAAAAAACGCACACACAATAACGAATATAAAAGCCGAGAAGGTCAACAAACTGAGAGCCAGGTTTTTGGGCGGCGAAAGAAAGGGGTTGAGGGGGAAGATGACCACTGACTGACTGACTGTTGGTAACAGAGCATTGTTGTTGTTTCCATTATATATGTATTCTCTGCGTTCGTTGAACTCAGAGCGACGTCTCTTTATTTTTTCGGCAGTTGAGCAATCTTTTTTGTGGATTTTTTGTTTGTGTTTTTATTGTTTCATTTTCGGTTTTTCTTGCCAACGAAATTTTCGTGGCGGAGACGAAAGACTTAGGCGACGAACTTGGGCAAGTGGGCGTCGCGCCTTTGGCCTAGATTTTTCGCAGGAAACGCAACTGATTTGCCTACCGTGCAAGGACGAAAACGGGTTGAAAGGATTCCATTGAAAGGAGAAAGCCGCCTAATGGCCAGAGAGATAGAGAGAGAGGGAGGGAGGGAGGTATGCCGAACCCTTTGACGGTTGATTTTATGGCTTTATGACCGTGTCCTTGCCATAATTAGGAACTGCTTTCGGACAGTAGCCGGTGAACTGCTGCTATTTCCGCTGCGAAAGGAAGGAGGAGGCGGAGGAGGGGAGAAGGGAAAATTTCGAGTGAGTTATTTCCACACGGCACATCCTTTCACATCCTGTTGTGCGCAACATGTGCGTGTTGCAATCGATTGCCTTGGGGTTTGTGTAAACATTCAATTTCTCTATCCTCTATCCTTTCCCTGCCGCGATATTTTTGTTTTCTTTTTTATGTTTTCGGGGGATAGAATATCATTTTTCTCCATTTCACGCAATCAAATTGATTGAGGATCCCGAAATCCCATCCTCATACCATCCCTCGCGAGCACCTGACGCCGCCGAACCTTTCCCGCTTGGCGGGTTTTTCGTTTCGTTTCGTAGCGGTACCTGACAACAACGATATTCAAATAAAGCAGACTCATGTCCTGGCAGCCCAGGTAGCGGCGCAACATTCCTTAATCCTTCCTCAATCTCGTTTTCGGTCGAATGAAAATATCTGCGCTGAGCGTGTGTATTTCACAAGCGGATCAAAACGAAAGGATTACGGTAAAAATGTTGTTTTCCAAACCATTCTGCGCCTGTTTATTGTTCTATTGTTCCCACTGTTCCAAGGATGCCTCGGATGGGTACGGGATGCCGTCGTTTGTAGGCGTCGGAGGCGGAACTCCTGCGATTGCTTCATTTGCTCGACAGCCAAGTGAGAATTGCGAGAAATGGAAAGGAGCAGCAGCAGCAGCAACAGCAACAGCAGCAGCGGTGGCAGCAACACCGACAGCATAGCGGGTTTTTCATACTGCTGTTCATTATTTAAATTTCACAGACAGGAAACTCGTTTCTGGGCCTCCGTCTCGAAAGGATGCATTGTCGCCGTCGCCACTGGTGCCATTGCATAACTGTAAATACAAAGCATAACTGTTGATGTGAGTGGGTTAACAGTTGTTGCCTAAGAGTCTGTCAAGTCGAGGTGAACTGATCCCGGCGGATATCAATTATGACAACATGTCGGAATGAATGGATATTTTCGGAGCAGGGAAGTTCGTGGAGCAGCTGACGTGAAAAAGGATTCACTTGGAGGCACCGTTAGGTTACGTCTTAGATTTTTTTTGGTTTCGGGGGTATTATTATTTCTAAGCAAAACAGGAAGGATGTGCCTCCAGCCTGAGAGTAAGCAAAAGTTGTTATTGTGGGGATATCCATATGTAAATGCCAGGACATCTGTTGGATATGTGAGCTAGCTAACGGTAAAAAACACATTACATATAATTATGTGAGAATAACAGAGATCCTTAAAGGCTAACGTATTTTCCTTTAAAGCAAAGCCTTAAACCCTTGAATTGGTAACAAGAAAGTTTCAAATATTATGTTTAAGCTTTATTTTATTATTTGGAAGTCGTATTTTTTCAAGAATATTTAAGGAACAGGACATATCATAGCTGCACGAGGCAAAGCTGTAAAGACCTACAGATAAATAAAAACCTTTTCGTTCATTTAATTCATAAATTTAATAATTTAATGAATAAAATCATCATTACCACGTGAGTATTTAATGTAATTGATCAGGATACATAAATAACAGGATTAAATAACAAAGAACTTACATTTACAGAAAATTTCCATGTTAAATGTTTACAAAACCTGTTACATAAAATAAATTAAATTCATTCGATAGTTTTTATACATTATTATCACGTCCTAAGATCATAAATCAAGAGTTTCAGTTCAAGTTTTAAGCTCTTCTAGCCATCAAAAAGACATTAACGTAGAATACTTTTTACTATCAATCGATGGCTGTCATTCAGTGATTGAAAAACTACAATACAAGTCCCAGCTATCCTTAACCCACATCTGAGAACTTATTTAATAGTTCCCACCAAAAAAAAAAAACTCCCAGTAATTAATGGGTTTCATTAGCGAGTTAAACATAATGGAATCGATTGAACAAAGGTGCAAATAATTTTATGCGCGAAGTGACATTAAAACTGGAATTGATAACTCAATTCTCCGTCATAAACTAGCAATTTTTGGGGAAACTGAAATTGCGAGTGGGGCTTCCATCTCGCAGAGATCATTTCCCTCCAAACGATTAAAAAATGCAAATTGAATTCAGCGCAAGTTCGCCGGGCAAACGATCTGTGATTAATGATTCGATCTTTGGTAATTTCGTATGATTTTTATATGTTTTATGCTTTGAAATTTCCATAAATCAAAACCTCCATATCTAACGACCTGTCCGTCCCCCTGGCCCGCCCCCTATCCTACCCGCGAAACATTATTCCAGCTCAATGTTGGGAACATACGCGTGTTATTCAAATTTATGCACGAATTCTCACAATAGAATCTACTCGCACACGAAGCCAGAGGAGAGTTCTTTGAACTTTGGCTGCGACTATAACGATTATGTCTTCATAGGTTCAAAAAGCTAAGCCAAGACTTTGGGGCCGAGCCGAAGAAACGAAAACGAAATAACATCATGACATAAAGGCAGGCTACCAAATGGAAAGAACACAAAAATAATAAAAAACTTAAAGAACTAAAACTCCATGGAGGCACCGAACGAGAGTTCATTCGCCTCGCGGTTAGACAAATTAGAAAAATTAATACGCCGCCGAGGTATCTCTCCCTGTCCCTCTCTTTCTCCTTTCATATACCTCTCTTTCTGGCCCCAAAAAAGTGCGTTCCAAGTGTTCGTTTTTCTTTCCTTCCTTTTTCTTTTATGTAAGCGGGGGAATGTAACGAACAAGAAACTTTGCCGGGACTGAACTTTTGATTTGCTTTCGAGTGTATATGTATAAAGTTCTGTTTTTTTTTCGGCAGTTCGTTGACCGCCAGACAAAAGAAAGACCAAAGACAAAGACCCGGCTCCGGACCAAGAATGGCAATCTAACCAAATGAACTTTAACACAAAAGCCGAGCTTCGGAGCCCAATATGGAGTTGCGACTTAGAATCCAGCCGAAAAATTACCCAACTGGTTAGAAGGGGGAGCACGGAGCAGGCGACTCAGTCGGTCATACTTTCAAATTGCAATAAAGACGCGGAAAGGAAACAAAAAACAAAAAAAAAAGAACTGCAATTGGCGACTGCAGCCAGAAGAAAGAAGAAACGGCAGGAAAGAAGACCGAGAAGAAAGCCTTTCTTTTTGCATTGGGAAAACTGGTTGGCTGCAGAGCCAGCGTCCGAGAGAGATGGTGGAGTTTCAGTGGAGAGACACAGAGATTGGCAATGAAAGTATCTCGCTGAAAGAATTCTTCTACTTAGATTTTTGCGGAAATGCTCTATCTCTCTCTCCTTCTCTTTCTTATTCCTCCTCTGTCTCGCTCTTCTCTGCAGTTCAAACGAGTGCGTTGAACTTGGGCTCTGCACACTCACACACTGCCGGAGAGAAGTGGAGTAGCAAAAAAGAGATGACAAATAATTAAACAGCTGAATTCTCCCGCAGAATTCTACGGCAGGCTTCGTTGCAGATTTCGGCTAACTGATAAGCCGGAGATCATCAAAATGCTATTACGATTGCAACCGATGCATCCGAGGCTGATGACGATTGTGGAATTTTAATGCGTGTCTCTCTACACTGCAACAGTTGAAATCGAACCTATGTTTGGATTGTAAGCAAAGGATAAAGTAGTAATCATTTAATAATAATAGAAATATTTTTATATTTATTAATTATTAAGGAAAACTAAGCTTTAGATAAGAAAGAGCTCCTGCTTTTTCGGCTCTTGACTGGATATAATTATATTTTCTTCGGTCTTATGTTAAGCTTAACATTCTGATCTTAATAATACTTAATAGTAAATTTGTAGGTTTTTTAAATAATTACAAGTATTAATTAAATAACCTTTTTTATTCCGTGTGTATGTAGTTCTTTCTCCCCCACCATCTCGCAGTGTTTCCACATCTCCGGCAGGTTGAACTCGATGTGTTAGAGGATAAGCGCTGGCAAGAATTCTTCCCAGTTTGCACATTCTTCGGATGACTATTCTGAAGTAGAACAAAACTGTGCTGAAATTATAGTGAGATAATCTATGGAGTCCAAAGGAAAGTCGGAATATTAAGTCGAGACAATTGTGGGTCTTGAGGAGCAATGGTAATTGTTTGCGCTCACTTGAGGGATCTCAGGCGGCTGTCTTTCAAGTTTTGATTGCATTAAAATCAGATATCTTTGATGTGAAGAAGTGGCAACGTGAAAATTAGAAAAAAAAATTGGCAATAGTAGTGCTAGATTCTGAAGATTCTGATAAAGATTAATGAAATAAATTCTAGATAAACTTCTTTGGGGATAATGAAAATACAATAGCAAACTAAATTTGTAAATGAGAAATGATAAATAGGATTAAAAGACTAAAAGCTTACTTCTAAGCTTCTCTTTTTTCCAATTGACGAACCTTACACATCCTAGAAAATGTCATATAAAGTTTCCACCATTAACTAGCGAAAAATAAGCCTCCATTATAGTTGTGACCCACTAAAGCTGTGGAAATTCCCTCGCGCATCGGAAGAATTCCCCAGAATGTTTACGAAATCTATCAAGTTTTCTTCGGGACAGTTGCCTGCCTGCCGGCCTGCAGTTCACTCACATTTGGCCCTAATCAAAACGGAACAAAACAAATGAGTCAGAGATCTTGTTTACATGGATGTTGTTGTTACTGTGGTTACAGTTGTTAAAAGCCATGGTCAGAATCAACATACACATGTATGCAAGGCCGGACATAAAGGGGGTTTCTTGTGGGCCGAGTGTTGTTTTCTTCTTAGTTTGCTTGCGACTTATTTTGTTTTTATTTTTGGCAGTACACTTTCGGTTAGTTGTTGGCTGAGTCAAGCCGTTAGCCCAATTCCTTATGCGCGATATTCCCCGATTCCCCGATTCCAACTCCAAATCCGATTCCAATGAAAAGAAACTCTTGTAGTGAGTCAGTCCCGGCGATGGCGGTGTTATCGTTAAAGCCAAAAGGCGATGATGAAGTTGTTGGATCGGATCGGCACAGAAGTCGTTGACTTCATGAGGCCTTCCTCCGCTGGCTGTTTGGCTGTTTACACGCCAAATTATTACAGATGAACAAAAGGCGAAGAACCGCTCCAGAGTTGGAGTTTCGACGAGCAGGTTCAACGACCGTTTTTGTAACACGAACGAAAGAATGGTTACCGCGGAGAACCTTCTTTCTTCTCCGCTGTTGCTGTTGCCGTTGTTGTTGCGAATAAGAACGCGAATATAACGCAAAACAAAGCGAGCGACGATGGCCAACAACTTTCACCAATTTGTTTTGCTTTCGCAGTTCTGGAGACGACGACGACGACGACGACCAGCGAAGACAGCAAACGAAAGACTTCGACGACAAACAATTGACAGGCCGAGTCAATGAGCCAAGTTGTCAGTTAGCCAATGCGAAAGGCATCACCCACCAAAGAGTTCTGCCTGCCTAGATTATACGGACACAAAGCCAAAACAAAAAAATTGGTAACAGCGGATTTGCAATTTCAAAATCTATTTTTATACGGCTTATAGGAGCTTTTAAAGCAAATTTAAGTCAAGAATCTTAGAATCGAATTTTAAATTTTTACCAGACTTGCAGATAACATAAATTATTAGTTTCTTCACAAATAAACAAATATTTTATTTTACATGGGTTTCCCTAAATTTATGAAATTTTAGTCAAGGAAAACATCATTAAGTTTCCCCCAAATTATTCTATAAACTTACATTTTTAACTTTAAATAAATGCAGCTCAAAAATGAATCATAGGGTAGAATTGCATTATTTATACAATGAAACTTTTCAAGTGCATATAAAATATTATTATTTTTAACAAGAAATAATTTAATTTTGTGAACAAAAGTATTATTGTTTTTATTTTTTATACATCTCCATATGTTCTTTGACTTTAATAACTTTCCCATTAAAAGCTAATAAAGGCGCATGCAACTTCCGTTTGAGCCGCTGCTTGCCTTCATTTGATTAGCAGACAAATAGAACGTCACGTTCTGGCCGGGCCAAGTCACCACCTCCACCCTCTACTTCTCCATCTCCTCCTACCCCTACTCCTCCTCCACCTCCTCCTACTTGGCCTTAAGACTCTTCTTGGCCATGTTCGCCATGTTCCCCTCTCACTAATCAAATGCCGCGTTCAATGTTCTGGAAGAGCCTCGTCTTCCTCTTCTTCTTCTTCTGCTTCATGCGTAGCGGTTAGCTTACGGTACTTTTCGTTTTCATTGCACGTCAGCAGAAGCAGCAGCAGCAGCAGAAGCGGCGGCGGAGGCAGCGGCAGCGGCAGAGCCAGAAGCAGCGGACAGAGCAGCGGAGCTGAGAATGTTTAGCCTAGATTCGAGCGCAGGTTCGTTGAACTGGCTGCCGAGTGCTTCTTCTGCTTTGCTTCTTGCTCGGCGGCGCTGCCGCTGCTTCTGCTGCTTCTTCTTGCTCGCTCGCTCGGTTCTGGCAAGTTCGTTGCCTAAGTCATTCGTATTTGCTTGTGCTTCGAGCGGAAAATTAAAGGTAATCGTTTAATAACTTAAATTAAAGCTTAATGAAGTGTAACAGATTTAAAAAATAAATAAATAAATTTAAAAATACAACATATAATTAAAAGCAAAATTAAGTATGGATTTCTAATATTTAAATAAAATAACACACATTTTCTTGAGAGGTAATAAGGTCTAAAATTTTACCCTTGTACTTATCCGTCTTTTTGAACCTTCAGCCCGAGTTATTGTTTCCAAGAGGATACAACATGATAACATTTGTCTGATAGTAAATATCGGTCCACTTATATATAAAGAAAAAAATCTTTATAAATTCTTGAAATAAGATTCGCAGAGCAATAGCTTCAATAATAGCACAAACATCATAATATTACAATAATAGAAATATTAATATAACCATACCTCCTGCAAAACTATTGTATATTTATCAGTTAGGAAAAACCGAAGCATATGGCAGGATGATCCATACATTTGTCCATCTAGAAGATGAAAAACATGATATAAATTTCGCCATATCTCTTTAAAAACTATTTTAGAATATTCCACTAGAAAAATAAACATATTTCTTAAGTACCTCTGAAATGCTAACAAACACTATTAAAACACCAGTAAGCTGCCGAGAATGGGAAGAAATTTGCAGAATTGCAAACCGACGAGCCAGGGAAATATGTAGCGAAAAAAGTTGCACTTCAAGCTGCAGCAAAAGAAGAAGGAGAATCGGCAGCTGAAGAAGAAGCAGTGCAAGAAGAAGCAGTTAAAGCCAATGACCGCAAGTAACTTACATTTGAAAAATGTGTGCAAAAAGCACAGCGAAAGGAGACTTGCATACAGATGCAGTTCACCGAGAGAGAGAGAAAGAAAACTACAGAAAGAGAGAGGGAAAGACGGGTGGGGAAAGGTGAAAGAGAGACAGGTAGAGAGCGGCGGTGAGATGCAGCAGAATATAACAGTACTCCGCGGTAGCTTCGCGATTCTTTTTGCTGCCCAAAGATGCAAACCGGTCGCCAAGAAGCATTTTCCAAGAAACTTATTGAGGGAAAGGCGCAAAGAAAAATCCGCAGCGACAGCAAACACACACACACACACAAATACGGGTAAACATCTAAAAACGATTTTCCCGAGCCAAAAGTTCTTTGGGAAACATTCACCTCGCGCCACCGATGAAGGCAATCTCCGAAATGCAATTATGAAATACATTCCACTTAATTGGCTATTTATGACTGGTGTTTTTATTAGTTACCAAACGATGCTGGAAAATGGTTAGAATGTGGGAGGAAATTTCTCTTGATTTCTTTAGCTGCTTTAGAAGGAAAACTACTTTTTTAAAGAATTTTCAGAGACTAAAAGGAATTTAATTTATGATACTGTGCTGTTTTTGGAAGACTTGTTTTCTTCTAATAAATTGTATATTGCAAATATTTGGATGAATATCAAGCTAAATAAAATGCAAAGTAAAAGTAATAATTTCCAACGATAAAATAAGCAACTAAGGTTAGCAAGAATCACTTATAAAGACACTAATTAAAAGAAGAACTATTTATACTCTGTAAATGATTGATTTTCGGACTTTTTAAAATTAAATTGTAGCCTTAATATATTAGGTATTTCCTGCTTTAGGTAAGAAATTCTTCACCTAATTTTCCTGTAAACAATAAATAGTAAAGAATCCCAAACAGCTACAATAATTCTCCCCGATTCTTTCTTAAATCACTGCCAACCACAACCCACATATCACATCTATCTCCCGACAATCGCACATCTTCATCTTCACCAAAAATAAATAACCTACCATCGACCGCAATTGATGTCAAAAATTCATTTTGTTAACCGCAAAAAAACACAAAAAAATGTGGAAAACCCCAAACACTAACAAAAATTGCAACTAATTGAAAATTGGCAAGCAAAAGATACTTCTTGGCCATAATCACACTCGGAGTACAGAATGCAGCTGGGAACGTTTCCCAAATGGCAGCAGCAGCGGCAGCGGCAGGAAAGAAAAACGTTAGGAAAAAACGTTCTAACCACAAACAACGGCAGCGAAATGTTGCACAAAAAAGAATTCCCAGTGACCTAATTTCGTAGCGAGATGCAGTTGTGGCAGTTGCCATTGTTGTTGCTTTTGCTGTTGCTGTTGCTGTTGCTGTTAGCGTTAGTTGGCCAACGCTTCCCATTGCAGTTATTGTTGCTCTTGCTGTTGCTGTTTCTGCTGTTGGCCCGGAAGTTCGTTGGCCCAAGCTCATGAGAGGCCGCCGAGAAACCGAGGAACTCTTGCGGCTTGCAAATAACTGAAATTATGCCCAGTCCACCGCTTCTACCAATTCTGGTATACTTTGCCGGCGAGTAATAAAATTATAGAGTGCAGAAACCGATCCGATCCGATCCGATCGGCTGCAATAGGCCAGGTCTCTCAGAAGCGAAATGTTCTTTGGCATTGCCCATTGGCGCTTTTGGCCAAATGTGAAACTGTTCGAGTTTCCATGGCAGCGAATTTCCCTTGCCCGCAGCCAAATATGGAAAATTACCCATTTGCTACATACTGCAAGGAATATCATCATATGCAGTCTCGAATATCATAATATCAGGATTACTTATCAATAAACTTATTTATTACTCTTAATGATACATTGGTTGAGAAATTTAAATTATATTATACTAAAATATCACCAAAAGATCCGATTGTTGTTTTGTCGTTGGGAATTTTATTATTTTTTAATATTAATCACAGATTATTTTGCTTACATTTCTTCTACGAGATCAAGTGATATGCTCGGGACCATGATTTTCTGAATAGGAATTAGGTTTAAATTTTTAATATAACTATATATTAAAGATTTTACAAAATAAACTTAGAATCAAGATGCCGTTAATCTTAAGTACAACTATATTTAGAGTTTTAAGTTTTAATTATAAGTTTAAATACGATACGATATTAATTTTCTAATATTATTTTTATTTGTACATCGATTTCTTTCATATTTTCCTCGATACAGAATATATTTCAATATATTTCCTCCCCTCTTTTCCCTAATCCCTTTCCGGGGTGTCCTCTCTCTCTTTTTTTCAGAGATCCCTTGCTGTCGCTCTATCGATTGTACTTTGTATGCTGTAACAGGAGCGTAATAAACACTCGCCTAACGGGGCTTTTCTTTATTTTCCGGGGAGTGTGTGTGTGTGTGTGTGTGTATGTGAGTGTGCAACTGCCACAACAGCAAGAGCAACGAGCCCAGCCAGAACGAATGGCTGAAAAAGCCAGAGAACTGTGTTCGCCTCGCTAAGTGAAATGCTGAAATGCAGCCGAGTGCATTATAACCGTACATTTTGCTCACAAACACGTACATACACACACACACACATACACACACACACACAGATGAGAGCTGTGCAATTTTCCACTTTTTGCTTTTAACGTGGCTCGAATACGGATTCTGTTTGCCTTGAGCGGCGACAAGGAAAGCTCCGAAGATCACTTTGGTGGCAGTAATAAATGAAAACAAATAATATTTCTTAATCCTTTGGTTTAATATATATTCTGGTTAAAATTAAAAAGTATTTTAAGACCTTACTAAGGAATAAATTAAAGCAACTATTGTGGCTGCTTCTATAATTTATAATAATTATAATGAACAGTTAAAAAAATTATATCCTACTCTAATTTCTCAGATTATTATATTCAGAAGTAATTACAATTTGTTTACACTTATTTTAATGGTGCTAGTTCTATTTTTCACAAATATAAACCATTGGTTTTTTTTAATTTCAAAATTTGTTTTCATATTTTTTTAAGGATTTTAATTAAATTATGAAGACTTCCTATTTAATCTCTAACTTCCTTCGATTTCCTATTGAATATAGGTGTAGAAACCAAATTTAAAACATATTTCCTAAAAATTTCCTGCCACCACATCTTTGACTTGATTGCTTGATTTTTTTTTGCATTAGAAGTTTTTGCCACGAGGTTTAGCGAATTTGATTTTGGCCTGCAAGAGAAAGCAGTTTTTTTCGCCTCTTTCTTTCTGCGGCAACTGCAACTGCAGCACTACCACTAGTGCCAATATACCACTACCACTAGCACTTGCCATACCAATAGGCCATCTGCGCATGCGCAACTCTGTTAGAATGCAATTTTCTGTTTCGCTTCTCTTTCTCCTCGGCTGCGCCTCTGTCTGCGCCTGTATCTGTGGAGCAGTGTCTGTGTTTGAACTTTGAAAAGTGGGTGAATGTACAGTAATGTTTGCTGCATGCTCAATTGCAACGCTGCAAGCAACAAGAACAACAACAGCGGCCACAAAACGTGGCAAATTCGTGATGTTCTGACAGGGCCAAAGAGAGCTGTGGCAGTGGCTGTGACTGTGGAAAGCCCAAAACCCAAAACCCAATACCAAATGGCCAAATAACGAAAACCCAAGAGGCAGAAGGCCACAAAAGGAAATGATTTAGGGCTTCAGGAAAATTGTACATTCTCCCGAAAAGATAATTGAAGTTGCTAAGCGAAAATTTGAAGTTGAAATCTATTAGTTTGAAATTTCTTGATTAAAAGAGATATTAATATTTAAAATAGAAGTTAATATGTTATTTTCAGGTTCTTAAAATTGTAAACATATTTTTAATACAATATAATCAAAAAAACTTGTAGCTTATGAATTTTTTAATAAATTTAAAATAAGCCAAAAAGAGAATTAAAGTTGCTAAGCGAAAATATAAAGTTGAAATCTATTAGTTCGTAAAGCTGCAAAGTTATGTAATTATTTATCAAATTAAACTTACAACTTATGAATTAAAAATAAATTAAGCCAATATAAAAAAATTCACATAAATGTATTTAAAAATTGTATGTGACTTAAATCAAATTGAAACTAAAGTAAATGTACGAGAATTAAGAAAGAGAAAAATGTCTTATAGGCATTAAAAACGAGATCCACCAATAACTTATTTTAAATTTCAATGAATATATTTAAAAACTTAATAAAATACAAGAAATCGAAGTTCAAATTTATAAATAAATATAAAATCCAAGGTTTTACTATGTTTTTTAGCATTAATATATATAGAAATTTTAAAATTAACCAAGTATATTTATCAAGTATATATTTCACTGCCATGTTGAAAAATATATTTGAAACGATTTTACGACATTTGATTTTTTATAAATTAATTCCTAAAATTCGTATACAACAAATGCAACCATCTCTTTGCACATAACAACTTCTCAGGTGCCTGTATTTTGTTTTTTTTACTTTGTGAAAGTAATGCGTGTGCTATTAAATATACAAACTTATATATTTTTTTATTATTTCTCCCCCTATTTTATTTGTTGTGCTGCTGCTGCTGTTGTTACTGGTGTTGTTATTGTTGCGATCTGCTGTTGAAGGCCGCGTTAATCTTGAACTGTTTTATAAATTGGCACACTTATGCAAAGTCAACGACTCGTCGGCGACGCTCTCTCTCGCTCACTCCCCCATATCCAGCCCCACTTCCACCATCAACGACATGATGCACAGTGGTTGGGCCCGTAGGCAAAAAACAACAAAAAATCGTAACAACAAATATTTACGAAAAGTGAACAAATCTTTTTTGAAATGTCTAAGATATAACCATATTTTTCTGGAAATCTAACAAAACTTTCCCAAAATTGAATTGAAATTGTGAACATGTGATCAATTGCAAAGCGCGGCTGGGCACAACGCGACAAAAAATCTAACTTTAAAGTTGTCATGTTATTAATTACGCTTCCGAATTACAATTATTTTTAATGGACTTTAAAGCTTAATGTTTTTCTATAAAATTAGATATAATTTGTTACATTAATAATAATAATTATTAATATTATATTAATGTGAACTAATGTTTTTTTTTTAAATTATTACAGTCCGTATCCTATGGCAGCTATAAGATATAGAAGTTGTATATAGACAACTTTTTTTTATTATATACTTAAAATATTTTTATTGATTTTCGGTATTAATTTCATAATTAAGTATTATTATTATTAATTAGTGTACATACACTATAAGTATTAATGGCCGCGTCTCCATACGATCCAAACCACTGTGCGATGGCGGTGAAAAACAGTTAGCCGACTTCGTGGAGCTTCGTGGCCAGAAGCCGAGAGCCAACGACGACGGCTCCATCTTGCGAGTGTGTGTGTGGCGTTGCATAACTTTCATGCCATCGCAGGCAGCATTAAAGTTCATTCGCCTCGTGCACTCCATTCGCGCCATTTCCTTGCCCCCCTTTGTTCCTCTCCACCACTCTCTCTATCTCTCTCGCTGTCTGGCTCTCTGCTAACCGATTCTTGGCTATAAGAGCCAAGGCACACCTTGCGGCAAGATAATAGTGCCATAGTCTATGGAAAAATACAGAAATGGGAGTTAGTAATGTTTTGAACTTAATTCAAGTCGTTGTTTTATTTTGTAGCAATAAGTGTAACTCATTAGATATGGTTTTAGATTTAATAAGATATTCCAATAGTGTCATTGTTTCCTAAGACAGTTTTACCAGTTTGTCATTAAAATAATAAAAAATGATCATTTAAACTGTCTCGCCAAATATATTATTTTCTTAAACACTTTTATATTCATTGAATATACTGATAAGTATTTTGTGGTGGAAAATATACCTTATAGCAAATAATATATTATTATTATCATTATTATATATTATTATTATTTGATTGTAATCATTTCTGTAACTAGAAACCCAACCGCTTTTGTTGACATTACTTTTTTTCCCAGTGGTCTTGACTGTCTTTGGATTGCTTTTCTCTTTTAACTGATTGTGAGCTTGGCTTTCGTTCGAGCTGTGGCTGGCTTTGTTGGCTTTGTTGTTTTGGCCATTGGCGGCGCGCCGCTTGAAAAAGTCTCTTGAAAAAGGAATGTTTGTTGTTTGTCAGCGACGACGTTTTTGGGTGAATGTGTTTCTTTATTGTTGTTGTAATTTTTGTGGCCGGAAAGGGAGGGAGATGCGATGAGTCGGGGTGCGGATGCGAGAGATGATGTCGTCGATCT
>VNJR01005636.1:0-15521 GCA_008042585.1 Drosophila punjabiensis | reverse complement strand
CGCCCATTTCAGCGTTTATACATGGATCTTCTTGGTCCATATCCAAGGTCAAAGAAAGGAAACATAGGTCTTTTAATAGTAGTTGATCACTGTACCAAGTTCCATTTCTTGCAGCCACTTCGGAAGTTTACTTCTGAAAGGATTTGCGAGTATCTCGAGAAACATGTATTTTACACCTTCGGTACCCCCGAAACTATACTGACCGATAACGGATCACAATTTAAGTCAGGGTACTTTAGAGCGTTCTTAACCAAATTTGGAGTTAAACAGATATGTACCGCGATTTATTCACCGCAAGCGAATGCTAGTGAGCGGGTAAATAGATCGATCCTAGCCGCGATTAGAGCTTATATCGGCTCGGACCACACGAATTGGGACATTAACATTGATGCGATAAGTGCGTCATTAAGATCAAGTATTCACAGGAGTACAGGGTTCTCCCCGTATTTACTCTGTTTCGGACAGAACATGATAGCCAATGGACAAGATTATGAGTTGCTTCGAAATCTGAATTTGCTATCTGACGATGTAGCTATTAAAACAGTCGACATGTTACAGGTAGCGAGACAGCAAGCTAAAAAGAAGATTTCGGAATCACACGCCGTAAATGCTAGGGCATATAACTTGCGTAGTCGAGTCGTACATCTAAAGGTGGGAGACACCGTATTCGCTCGCAGTGTTGCTCAGAGTAATGCTGGAAAGAAGTTTAGTAGCAAATTGGCACCCGTTTTCGTGAAAGCATCGATAACGAGGAAGATTAGCCCGACGTATTACGAATTAGCTAACGAATCGAACAAGTCCTTGGGCGTATATCACCTAAAAGATATAAAAACATGAAACAGAAATTGGCTTGTGACTGACCACGTTTTTTTTTTCAGTTAACCCTTCCGCGAGTTCAACCTCTTGCAGAGTTAACTGTGGTGTGGTGGCCAGTCGTAACAGTAAAAGAAAAAAGAAAAAAAAAGCCAAATAATAATAAAGAACATTATTGAGACATAGCGAAAATTCATATCGAATCGAAATTCGCATATGCCTCTAGCAAAGTGCAGGGTATAGCCGAGAGCAGCGAGAGAGCTTATCTGATCTGCTCCCGCACACGGCCGATCTGCATAGCGCTAGCCCTTTCGCATGTGCACCGAATGCGTGTGAAGACGGAAAGGGAGAAGAGCGACTGGAAGCTCCCCGTTAAGTGAAGTTTGGCAACGCAGCGGCGTACAGCTAACTTCTCGAAACAGAGTTCTCGGTCATTTCGTTTTGCACTTGATAGCGACCGCACGCAAAACGCTGCCGCTCGCGACAATAATAGTGAAAAATTTTCATTCCGCGTGGCCGGAATTTTCAAAGTGTTCTTGGCAGAGGAAAAGGAGTTTCCGAGTGCAAAAGGAGCACCTAGGAACATTCGAAGCAAGAAGGGTAAATATTTAAGTGAAAGTGCAAACAAAAAAAGGCAGTGTTTAAGTGAAATTTTTATAGGAGTGAAAGAGAGAGGAGATACGCCGGATCCATCATATTTCGTCGTCAGCTTTGCATTGAACTGTTCCGCTGCTTTTGACACGGGATGCGTCTTGCACCAGATCCAGTCGCCGATCACTGGCCTCCATTCCCTTTTGCGCAAATCGTAGCGTTTTTATACCCTTGCAGGGTATTATAATTTCAGTCAGAAGTTTGCAACGCAGTGAAGGAGTCATCTCCGACCCTATAAAGTATATATATTCTTGATCAGCATCAACAGCCGAGTCGATCTAGCCATGTCCGTCTGTCCGTCTGTCTGTCTGTCCGTCTGTCTGTCTGTGCGTCTGTCCGTCTGTCCATTTCTACGCAAACTAGTCCCTCAGTTTTGAAGCTATCTGAATGAAACTTTGTAGTTAGTCTTCTATATACTTTCACTCGTATATATGTCGGAACGAGCCGGATCGGTCGACTATATCATATAGCTGCCATACAAACGATCGGTAAATGTGGATTTAAATTACATTTTACTCAACATGTAAAAATGTAAAAAAATGTAAAATTGTAAAATTAAAATGAATATGAAAGAAATTCATTTTAAATTATATAGGGTTCAATTATAATTAATGGAATTGAAATCTGCAAGGGTATACAAACTTCGGCGTGCCGAAGTTAGCTTCCTTTCTTGTTGTTATTTGTTATTACTATGCTATCTTTATCTTCTATTTCCGTTACTTTATACTGACCTGTGTATTTAGGACCTAACTTATGACCTGTCTCGTTTTTTAGTTAAACTTAATCACCTATTAATATATCTATACTTCTTACTTTTTGATCATATAGTATTTTATTTCAATTCTATTTGCTTCTAACATAACTGTAGCTCTCTTATATGCTACTTCTAATCTATATTTACTTTAATTAACATAGTCATCTATAGTATATAGTGCTTCTACGCTATCTATGCTATTAAAATGTTTCGGTAAATTACTTGTTTTACCGAATACTAGCTCATATGGACAATAAGCATGTGCCATAGAGGGGGTCGCACAGTGGGCGATTTGATCTGGCTAGCGGCATTTAATTCAAAATTTCAAATTTGAAAAAGCGTTAATTTTTTTTCGTAAGTCGATAATAGATGCTTTAGCTAGATTTATAACGGTTTTTTTTAAAGCTCTACGATCAGCTGATCATCAGTTGTGAACTGTCAAACACACCATATGATTTAGCAAGAAGCTTTACAACATTTTTTCGTTTTTGTGCGTATAAATTTAAGTTCGTGGCAAATTTAACATTTTCACGTTTTTTATTTAAAGTTTTTGATTTTATTAACTTCAAGGTATGTATTACATAAAAAATCAGTGTTTGTGACCAGTGTTTAGATGTGTAGCTTAAAAAACGTAGTGGTAATTAAGTCTATTAACAAGGAGACCGAATAAGCGTACACCTGTCGTTCGTAGAGTAAAACTTACTAGATTCAATTGGATTCAGTCTAACTCTTTTACTAGCCGAAAGTGTGAGTCAATGTGCGTCCAAAATGTGTATAATGAACTGCTACTTCCTGCTAGCCTTTACACTATGCCACTTTTAAGCCAACAATGTCAGTAGAAAAACGGAGTATTTTCTTAGAATGGCACGCAGAAGAGATCCCAACCAAGAAGTTTGTAGCCATGGAAAGCTTTGTTTTTGATACTGTTCTCAAAAACCATAGTTATTCTCTGAAGGAGCAGTGCGAGATTGGCAAAAAACTGCGAAATTTTACTAGTAGGCTTATAGTAAAGTGGAAGGACTGTGGAAGAAATAAGGCCTTTTCGAAAACAAGTACAAGGAATGGCTAGATACGCCGCTAGTATTGCAAAAAAAAACCATCATCCGATAATGTTAGACGTCCACTAAAAGATATTTCGGTTTGTTGCAAAAAAACGCAAGTCAAATTGTCAGGCATATCTGAAGATGTCCCAACAGATGCATTGTTGGTAGCGGCAAGCTGCAGCTTAATGCTTAAATACTTTATTAGTTTCCTCCGACCCTTTGGTATCTTCATTGTCAAATGGGTATTCAATTTCTCCTGCAAAAACGATTGTTATAGATGACGATGTTAAGAGCTTGCTTTTAAAATATTATCTCGATATGCCTGTCTCTGATTCAGAAAATTTTGAATAATATTTTATCTAATTCTAGATAATTTCTTATTTGGAATAAAAAAAATTATAAACTTAAAGCAAAGTGTTAATTAAGAAAGAATTATTTTCTTAATTAAATTTTTTTTTTATTCATTTTAGCGTAATTTTTATATATGGAATATGTTGAAAAAAAAATTATATAATTAGAAACAAAATGTTATTAAAAAAATTTTTTTTTGTTCTTAAAAAATTTTATGATTTCTTCCAAGGGAGTGAAAAAAATCCGATTGACGATATCTATTTTGTTTTAGAAGTTGTTAATTAAATGCCGCTAGCAAGGCCCAAACGGCCACTGTGGGTCGTGTTGAAACAAAAGACAAAATATTGAAGCCATACGTCCCAATCACTTTTATTAACCTATATGTAAGATCGTATGTACTCATTAAAAGTTTTATGACTTCTTTCTATTGTTTCCACTGTCTGGTGGTGGTGTGCTGTAGATGTAATATTTTTAATATTTAAGTATTTGCACAAATCGTCTATAATTGAATTCTTGTATTCTGTTCCCATGTCCGTAATAAACGTCTTCATTGGACCGTACTTCAGGATAAGAGATTCGAATATTGCTTTAGCGACAGTATTAGCATTTTTATTTGGGACAGGTATAGCAACTAAATACTTAGTTAGATCACATATTAAAGTGACTGCATACTCGTTGCCATTTTCTGATTTTGGTAGTGGACCAATAGTGTCCACTATCACTCTGTCGAAAAAATTTATGGGTGTGTCTGTAATTGTCAGTGGGGTCTTGCTATGTTTAGTTATTTTAGCTTTCTGGCACTTTTGACATTTTCGTACGTACTCAGTTATATCTTTAGACATACTTTTACAGTAATAGTGTCTTTTTAATTTGGCCAACGTTTTTGATATGCTAATATGACCTCCTTGAATTGGATCATCATGAAATGTAGACAGAATAGCTTCTTTATCTTTTTGTTTATCTATAAGGGTCACCGGGTTGAGTATAGCTACTCTTAATGTTTTCAATATTTTAATGCCCATTAATTTGAAATTATCTATTGAAGTATGTTCAAAGATATTTTCCCACGGTGCCACTTTGAGTTGGCTGATTTTATTTATACCGGCTTGCAGTTAAAGCCTTTGGAAGAACGGACCTAAGTCAAGGATTCCATTGATATATAAATCGCTAACATTATATCTTGCAGTAATTTTTCTGCCATGTTCAAATAAACAAAACCTATCTTTACATGCAATGTCACTACTTTACGTACTTCGTCATTGTTTATGACTTCATATACGTAGGGCCTAGAAGCTGTATTTAAAGGTTGCGTAGGCAATTCTTGTTCTCTATTTTCCGCGCGGATTTTCTGTCTACTCCGATATCTTGTAGTGACTTTATTGATATTGCCAGTTATATTTGGTAGGGTTTGATGGTTATTCTTGACAACGCATCAGCTACATAGTTGTCTTTTCCCTTTAAGTATTCAACTGTGAAATCAGATTCTTCTAATTTGAGCCTCATACGTGTCAGTTTAAAACTGGGATTGATCATTAAGAAGAGGTATATTAAAGGTTTATGGTCTGTTTTTATAAAGAAATGTTTTCCATATATATATGGTCTGAAATGTAGTATCGCCCAGTGTATTGTAGCTAATTCCTGCGCAGTAGTACACTTATTACTTTCTCCTTTAGTGAAAGATCTAGATACATAAGCAATGGGAAGTTGGAGTCAATCATGGTTTTCAGTTAAAACCGCTCCACGTGCTTGTTTGCTTGCATCCGTAATTATACAGAATTCTTTATTAAAGTCGGGGTATTGTAACAATGTTGGTTCCATTTGTTTGTTTTTAAAATATTGGAATGCGTCTTGGCATTCAACTGTCCATTCAAAGGGAACATTCTTTTTACATAATCTTGTTATGTGCCGGAAATATTCGGCGAAGTTTTTAATGAATCGTCTATAATAATTGCAAAAAGCTACAAAACGTCTAGCGCTATCCGCATTGTGCGGCACTGGGTAATTCATTCATCTGGAAGTATTCATTAATCTGTGCATTTATGACGAGAAAAGTCACCTCATGCATATAAAATGAAAATTTTTCTGGATGTAACTTAAGGTTGTATTTCCTGCATTTCTCAAAAACATCTGTTAAGTTTTTAAGCATATGTTTTTCGGAACAACCTATAACTATTAAGTCCTCCATGAAAAGGAATGCTTGTGAAGGTTCTAATGCCGAGAATGCAGTAGTCATCATTCTCTGAAATGAGTTAGGCGCTATTTTTAAGCCGAGAGGTAATCGCGTGAAACGATACGAGCCATTGCTCGTTGAAAATGACATTATATCGCGTGAACTGTTTTCGAGTTTAATTTGGTGGAATCCTGACATAAGGTCAAGACATGAAAAAAATTTTGCTCGCCCTAGTTGATCTAAAATCTCATCAATTCTAGGGAGTGGGAATTTATCGGACAATAATTTTTTGTTTATTTGACGATAGTCAATTACTAATCGCCATTTCTTTGAATCTGAACCGGGAGATGATATTTTCGGTACAAGTAATAATGGGCTATTATATGCAGATATAGGAGGTTCGACTATTCCGTCAGTGATCAATTTTCCGACTTGCTTCTGTATCTCGTTCACCTGACTGTGTGGGCTTCTATAATTTTTGACGTATACTGGTTCATCATCCTTTAATCTCAGTTTCTGTTTGTAAAAGTTATTTGTACTGATTGGTTCTGTGTCGAATCCGAATATATTACTGTATTTGGTGCATAAGCTTGAGAGCTGTGATTCAAATTGTGAAGGAAAGTTCTTTGATAGTTGAGATAATACAGACTTGTCTCTAGTTTTATTATTAGTTTTGACTACTTCGTAGTTCAAAAGTGATTCATATGCCAAGTTATTTGTATTGACTACTTGATCTCTGTTTGTAGTACTTATTAGTCTTATGAATGCATTTTTTTGTTGCTATTGTACTAGCTATATAAATACCATGTTTAATTTACTGGGTTGGAATCAAAACACTGTCTTCTTGGGAATTTTATTGAATTTTTCTAATAACTTGGGATCTTTCTGGCAGAAGTATTGAGTTGTTGCCAGAACTGTACGTTATTGGAACGTAAATTGGATATTTAAGGTTATCGGGCCTGATTATAAGCCAGTCTTCCGATGGCTTGAAGTCTAATTGACAGTTGTATTTCTTTATGAAGTCGATTCCTGCCATCGCATGGAAAAGCAAAATTTAAATCCACGATATGAAAGTCGTGTTGAATTATATATTTAGTTGCCTGTATCTCAATAGATGTTAACCCTTTTGATTTTGTAACCTCCTGACTTATTCCTTTTATATCTTTAATATAATTAACGTTTATGTCATGATAGACATCAGAATTTTCTTTGACTATTGAAATGTCTATTAGAAACACTAGTTCTTTTCCTGTGGTTACGTTAGTAAAAGTAACAAATATATTCTGACTGAGATTAATTGCATGAACCATTACATTTTCTACTGTTGGGTACTTAAAGGGGCTTGAGAGTTTCCCGATGCAGTTTGGACTACTCTCACATTGTTATTGTTATTGTTATTGTGGCCTCGATTTGAGTTACCTCGTCCTCGATTGTTTCCTCTGTATTGTCCTCTTCCATTATTATAATTGGTATTATTGTAGTTGTTGCCACTATTGTAACGACCACGATAGTTACCTCTAAAATTTCCACGTCCGCGGTTACCACCGCGATGAGGATAATTCCTATAATAAAGGACAGAATTTGGTTGCCCAGTTCCTTCCGTGCAACTGTTTACGAATTTGGATATGGCATCATTCATGGTTTTGAAGGTGCCAGCCTGCATGATAAGTTTTACCTTATCAATTGCGCAATTCTTAGTCATTGCCTTAACTGCAGACTGTGTAGAATAACTTCTGGCTAACGCAAGTGGTAGGCCGTCCGATATGTACGCACTTTCTAGAGCTTTTGTCAACTGCTCAACCTCCGAAGTATATTGTATTGTAAGTATTAGCAGTTTTGTTGCGTTGCCGTAGATTCATCAGTTTAGCTGACAATATTTCTAAAGTTTCGCCTTTGACATTGCTTCTTAGTCCGGAGATGGCTTCTAATATAGTTGTTTCATTTCCGACTAAGTTTCTGGCGCCACCTTTTAGCTTTGTTTTTATTATTGAAAAAGCTAATTGTTCGTGTTTGCCTTTTATTGATTCTATAATTTCCAATGCATCGAGAAAACTTGGTAGGTTTTCTGCTTTACCATCAAATACTGGTATAAGCTTTGATGCAGTGTTGATAAAATCAGTATTTGACTGTGCCATTGTAATAGAATTGCATATTTTGTTCTCTATTACGCTCGAAGTATCTGAATCTGTGTAATTGTCTAGATCAGTGTATACCGCTGGAATAGTGAGATTATTTAAGTCTTCCTCTTCTATTTTAGGGTTTACTTCGATAAGCTCTTCTGATTCTGATTCGTTTGTTTCTGTTGATTCTGGTTCAGGTGCAGTGTCAACTACTATGGGAGTATTAAGAACGGTTGGTACCGATATTTCTAAACTGAATTTTTGTTTAACAAATATTAAATTAGATCGCAGTCGTATCAAAAGTTTCGTTACCTGGGATCAATGATTTTGGTTTAATCTTTCTACTACTAATATTTCAACATGCTTTCTAACTGTGTTCTTTTGGATTGGTCTATTCTGGGTCAGTGATTTATACGACTTATCAAAATTAGTTTTTATATTGTATATTTTCTTGGATAATTCGTTCCATTCCATCATTTATTAAGGCACGCTAAATAAGTTTCATTAATAACCTTTGTTTAGCCATACTTGAATAAAATAATATGTTAAAATATATTTAAATTTTAAGTGTTGATCATTTGTGTTTAATCACTGTTGTTTTTGCTCTTCATATATATTTTTTTTGTGTTTGCTGCTCAAATTTTGTCCAGGTCATTTCCCCGGCTCATATATTTCTTTTTCAAACATTTGTTATGCAGCTTGTATATTTTGTAAAAGAAATTTGCGCACATGATAACAACAATGATTATTAAAAGTATATGTACCCAATACAAATTGATATTACTTGATTCTACTTTATTGATGACATTGGCAGTGGAATACACTGCTTTTATGTCCAAAGTCATTTTTGTGGGTTTTATATATACTTTTACTTTATATGTATTTTTATAAATATTGTGGTTTTCTACCGAAAATTTGCTTATCGCATTACCATGCATTTAAATTAACAGGTTTTCTACCCAATTTTTGCATAGCTTTACGGGCTACATGACAAATTGGGCAGAAAAGGTTCCGCTCAATTTAACAAAATATATTATATTATAAAAAAAATATGCATCGCAGTGCAATCAAAAAAATTATGCAACGAAGTGCATTGGTAAAAAAAATAAGTTTTCAGCGTTGTTGGTTTTTCTCTCTTTCCTCTACGTCAGCTGGTCGTCGCCGGTTTGGCTAGGCTGACGCTTCCTCGAAGGCGCAGGTGGCGGTCGTGCCTACCACGCTTGCTATCTGCGTCTGCTGCCTTGGGCCTATGGGCTCAGGCAATGCCGGTGCTGGCTTCGCACAGGCAGCTTCTCCCACGGAGGTGTAAGTGGCGGATTGCCTCTCACACTAGTTGTTTTTCCTTGTGCACGTATATTTATAGTGCACGCTGTACAGCGGCCCTGGGCAGTCGGCAAAGCAGCTATCGATTCTTCTTGGTAGTTCGTTGGGAGATGGAGGTTTATTTCTTTCTTCATTTATATGTTTTACAACTGAGTGAGTTGTGATTGTGTTTTTGGGCTTATTTAATTGTGATTTAAAATCAAGCTCACTTTGTAGCTTTTGAGCTTTGGCCCATGGCGGGGGTGGTTCCTTCGTGAATAACAGCCACTTTAAATGCTCGGGATCGCTTTCAAAAACGGCGGGAGAAATGCCGAGAAGTCGTTGCAGCTGTCAAGCGAGGCGGCATCCAGGACCCCAGGCCCTTCGCCGAAATCAAACTCGTAAGCTAGCAGCTGACCGTGTTATTAGACACCGGAGCGAGTGTCAGTCTGCTTAGCAAAGGCNAGCAGCTGACCGTGTTATTAGACACCGGAGCGAGTGTCAGTCTGCTTAGCAAAGGCTGCAGAGAACTGGTGGAGGCGTTGGGGATGCCGGTCCAGAGGTACTTCTCGGTGGTGCGTACTGCCGCAGGCGAGGATCGGTCGATCATTGTACGAATTCAGCTACCTGTGGAGTACAAGCGAAGGGTAGGAAACATTCTTTCCTATCTTCGCCCGTACCTGGAGCAGCCGGCGTATCTCGCCGTCGATTTCTGGCGGACGTTTGGCCTGGCTCCGGCCGTAGTTGGAGAAGTCCCGACTCGAGGCGTGAAAAGATCCACGCTAGGGAGATGGAGCACTATTCTGACCAGGACGATGACGACAAAGAGAAGATGGACCCCGAATCCTGGAAATTATCCGAGGCCGAGTCCCGGGAGCTGAAGGAGATCAAGCGAAAGTTCCTCACCTTCGAGAAGGATGGCTTGGGAACCACCAGCCTGGAGAAGCACACCATCGAGCTGGTTGAAGACGCGAAGGTTTTTAAGGATCGGCCGTATAGGATGTCTCCGGCGAAGCAGAAAGTGGTCGAGGACGAAGTCGATAAGATGCTGGCCCTGGGAGTCATCGAGGAGAGCAAGAGCTGGAGCTGGCTCGGGACAGCGAGACGCACTTCCGATACCTGCGACGAGTGGTCGAATGCCTCAGGGCAGCAGGATTAACAATCAGGCTGAGCAAATCCAAGTTCTGCTTAAGGTCGTTAACTTACTTGGGTTTTATAGTAGGTGGAGGTCGTCTGCGCATGGATCCTGGAAGAGTAGAAGCAATCCGGAGGATGCCCGAGCCGAGGTCGATGAAGGTGCGAACGTTCCTTGGTACCGCTGGCTGGTATCGTCGCTTTGTCAATATCTTCGCGACTCTAGCAGCACCGCTTACCGAAGCGCTCAAGAAGACCGGGAACACCAAGTTTTCTTTGAGTCCGGAGGCGCAGCTGGCAGTCGAAGCGTTGAAGATGGCACAGACGACGGCACCAGTCCTGGCTCACGCTGACTTCAAGCGGAACTTTTACATCCGGTGCGACGCGTCTCACATCGCTCTCCTGGCGATCCGGAAGTTCCGTCCGTTTGTGGAGGGCATGCCGTTTACGTGCATCACGGACCACGCAATCCTGAAATGGTTGATGTCCATTAAGGACCTGTTGGGACGCCTAGCCAGGTGGTCGTTGCAGCTCCAGGGCTTCAATTTCACCATCGAGCATCGGAAGGGCAGCGAGAACGTGGTGGCAGACACGCTTTCGCGATGCGCGGAAAAGATCTTCGTGGATCCGACGGCGTTGCTGGGTTTTGAGATCACCGAGTTTGCTGAAGATGAGTACCGGGAGTTAGTTCAAGAAAAAAAGGAGAATGTGGATAACTTACCGGATCTAGGATCGAGGCCGGTCTCATCTTGAAGCGAGTCATCCCGGCAACTTTGGACGACGAGGTGGAAGGATCGGCGTGGAAGCTTTGGATTCCACAGAGTCTGACCCATTGCCTGGTTGAGAGAGCCCACACGGACCCAAAGGCAGCTCACGGCGGAATGGTGAAGGCGCTGGAGATTATGCGGCGGGATTTCCACTGCCCTGGGATGGTGTTACAGGTGCGCGAGTTTGTGCGTGGATGCCAGGTCTGCAAGGAGTCGAAGGTGCCGAAACACCGGATGATGGTCGGGATCGGTGAGCGGGTACAGACGGAACGGCCATTCCAGAAGCTGTACGTCGACTTCCTTGGGAAGTATCCAAGTTCGAAGAAGGGGCACGCGTGGATCTTCGTTGTGGTGGACCACTTCTCCAAGTACACATTCTTGAAAGCCATGAGAGACGCAAGGGTCCGAATGTGGTAGATTTCCTCGTTACAGAGGTCTACAACAAGTTTGGGGTACCGGAGGTGGTGCACTCAGACAAGGGGCGTCAGTTCACTTCGAAGATCTTCGAGGAGGCGATGGAGATATTACCATAGGGCCAGAGTGTTCTTCGCGAAGCCAGGTCAATAGGTGTATCGCCGGAACTTCGTCCTCAGTGACTTTGGGAAGCAGTTCAATGCCAAGTTTGCCAGGAAGTTCCTCAAAGCCAGAGTGGTGAAGGCCGTGGGCAAAAACGCGAATGAGCTGGAGGACATGCAAGGCCGGAGTCTAGGCCTTTGCCACGCCAAAGATATCCGCATCTAATCTGGAATGGAGGGCAAACAAAGTATACAGGAACAAAACCTGGAAAGCTTAAGTACTTCCCGTTAAGCGTGGGCCCCGCGTTGGGCACCGAACGGAACTGCGCTGAAAATCTCATATCCAAATGCTCCCAATGATACTGCCGCCGTGATGCAGTAGAATCTCTTCAAATCCTTGGGTGATTTTCCATTTCTAGTCAAAATGGGCTGGAGGACTATCGATATATCGATAGGGGTTAGGATCGGTAGGACCAGGGGGCAGGGATTCAAATGAATGAACCGGTAGGATGTAACGGGTAAGGACTTAAGAGAAAGGGCTTTTACCCTTGGTCTCGGCCGTTGCACTGAGGAAACGGTTTCTAAGTCGGAACTCGGGAAACGGAGCGAGGCTATATAGGGAGGTGTAGGAAAAGGAAAAATAACAGTAGGATCAAGCATAGAAAACGGTAGCAACAAGTGGTTTTAAGTAGTCCAAAGAAAAATAAAAACGTGGGTGCGGGAAAAGAAAAAGTGGAGAACAATTAATGAAAAAAGGTATTTTCCTTAAAGCGTGGCCGTGGTACGGCCACGGAATTTCTATATTTTTGGTGTTTTCGGTGTGTTTGCTGTGTTACCTGCCGCCGGCAACTGTCGTTGTGGAGGTGCCTGGAGAGCAGTGCCAACACGCTGCCGGCCAGTCCATCAAGAAGTGGATAGTGCTTTGATTGCCGTCAGAACGCTGCCGAGTCACCGCCTAAGTTGTCGTCATCAACCAAAGCCATCTTGGCTATCCAGATCCGGTGAGTCCGTTCCGAGCGAGCGTCGTCCGGGACTGGCAGCAAATTTGTGGGCGTTCGTCGGCCTTTCGTGCCGTGGCCGTGGAAGTGGTGCTTCTGCCCGCACTCCGTTTAGCGCCGGCTCATGCGAAACTTTAGAATTATTAAGTGTTACACAGTTCCTTGTGTTTTTATACTTACTTGTTTGTTCTCAGTTCCTATGTGTCTTGTCCTCCGCCTTTCCGGAGTCGGGTTAGGGATTTGTGCAACACAGGTGCTGTAAATGATACAGAAGAATTGAAAAGAAGTTGAAAACAGGAAATTGATAAGCTGACCCACCCTTGTGGTTTCTTTTGGAGCTCCAGTAGGCACCCTAGGTAGGAAAAGGGCCAATTTTGGCCAATTTTTGCTGGCGAAAGCGCCGAACCGTCTACTTCTTTGAGGTTATAGTGGCAGCCTTGGCGCAAGCGCATCCCTGGCTAGGGTCACGGCTTCGCCGGGAATAGGTCCCAGTAGAACATACGAGCACCTGCCATCGTTAGTATAAGTGTCCTGCCATGTTAGCTGTAAGGATCTAAAAATATATTAAAAGAATTAAATTTGGAAATGAAGATTGAGTAGGAACTTTACCTGGGGGAGATGGGTCGGTCGCCAGACCGCCTGGAATAGACTCCGGTCCGCCGGAGATGGGTGAGGCATCACAGGATGGGTGGGAGCGTCGTGGCAGAAACATCGATGCCACCAATTTGTCCAAGTTCGTGTCCAGCGAAAGTTGTTTATTTATGTTATTATTTTTTTAGTTACAAGTGATGTTAATATTGTGTAGTTCTGAGTCGTCCGATATATCGGTATTTTTTATTGTGCGGACTGCGGGCATTGGGTCGAGCCCGCCCTAGGCATCCATGAGCTAGCCCGGCGTTTCCCAGTAGAAGCAGTTCCGTTACATGTTGCAAGCATTTTTTTCACGCTAATAATACTGTGGTTAATATGTTCGAACGAATGCCATCGGATAAGCACAAATTTGTACTCAAAAAGGTATAAATCTTTTCAAAATCTTTTTTAAATATTTAAAATATTGGTTTGTAGTATATGCCATGTATCAGAGATGTCGTTTTCTAACGTTTAAATTGGAAATCACGTGAAATATTTATTTCAATTTCAAAAGCAGGCATTTGTCTTGAACCCTACACGAGGGCGCCGGCTGGGCAATGGGCACTGTATTATCCCGGATAACGGGTAATGCACTGTCGCTTGCTCCGTCCGCGGTAACGCAGCGTCTAGCTAAGGCTACGGTTCAATTCCTCCTGCCCAAAAAGCCAGAGGAAATGAACCACTAGCCATGGTTGGAGGTGCCTGGCGGGTAGGCATAAAACGCAAGTGGGAGGCACTCCCGGAAAAATACCACTTTCTCCCCGCTCTTCTAGGAAGGGACCAAGGAAAATCAACCGGGGCTGGAATGTCAGCCCAAACGTCGGAGGAAGGCGTGACCGATACCACCGGCGGGCACGGAGGGGAGCAAACCCCTTTGCGTATCGCCAGCGGTTACACCGCTGATGTGACGGGAGCAGGTCATTTCAGTTGCAAAGCTACTGCCACTATATCGACGCAAGGGAAGCTAAGCCACACAGATGCCATAGTCGATACAGACTCGGACCTGGAGTGCGTGCAGCTCTCTAAAGAAGAGGGGGAGAGCCTTCTTCGCTCGCCAAAACCTAACACCAGCTCCCCGCTTAGGGACGGGCCAAAGCGCGGAAGCGAGGGGATGAAGGCAAAGGCGCAGTATAAGGCTACCTTTCGCATCCAGAGCCGCCTCAAAAGAAAAGCCGCCCTATCCCCAGAGGAGAAGGCAAAGCTTACCTGGACCAAGGAAAGGATCGCGTAAGGCAGGCTTCACTACTCCAAACTCCCCCATATGATCTCAACGGGCGAATTGGAAAATAAGGTGTAGGAGATGCTTGCCAACAAAAGGCAAAGCTCAACCGAGAGCGCCAATATGGACGCACCGGGGATCAAGTGACGACGCGGGCCTAAGGAGGGAGGCCCTCCCCAGAAAGCGAAGAAACCCAACACGAAGCCCGCCAAAGTTAGAAAGGTGACCAAACGACATTTGATCTTGACACTCATTGACAGTAGCGATGAAAATGGGAAGATGTGCGAGTAGCGGTGGAAGACGGTGCATGCGCGGCTCGTTGAGTCATTACTTGCACGGGTGGAGGAAGACGGATGGAGGAACACGTCGTCTTTTCACTTCATAGCGAGCGGTCGTGTTTTTGTTTTGCGCTTCGAATTTGTATTTGTTTTGCATTTTAAACCACCGGGGTTTCCTTAAATTTGTTCTTTCAAATATATTAAATCAATTACCGTTTGCTGCCGCGAGTGCATGATCTTTCTGTGTAAATTAATTGTAATAATAATCACTTTTAGTTTTGTGCTAAGACGGTTTTCTTGTTTCTCTTTTGTGCTTATCCCGTTTATCCCCGCTTAAGCTCCGTTGCTTTGCGCTGCAGCTAAGTGGTTCCAAGCTATCCCGCTCATTTTTACTCATTTTTACTCTCTCTCGTTAACTCTTCTGCTCTCCGTTTTTACGGATTCACTCTCCCGCACAGTGGTCATTAGTTTGTGAAATGTCGGTGAATATTGTCTGTGATATTAAAGGCTGCCAAAAAGTAATTTTGGAAAAAGACCCTTGTCTATATTGCTGGCTTTACGATGCGGTCGTGCAGGCTAAATGCGCGGAGGCTTCGGGCCGTGTCGCAGATGTATGTTCCGCTAAATACGGTCGTACTAATACGTAAAACGTAATACTAATACGTAATACGTAATACTGTCGTGAGGTTGAGAAAGAAATAAAAGTCTTCATGCGCCAGACCAGAAGCGGTTTTAAAGAACTTATGGTCAAGTTTCGCGAAGCGAATGATCTGTTC